>BMAV01008967.1:203034-217217 GCA_019973955.1 Trichonephila inaurata madagascariensis
TTTTTATACTACTTATTGAGGCTGAAACCGAGGAATATTTTATGTTTCTAAATATTTTTATGCAGTATGCAAGTTCGAGGGTGAATACAAATCATGTTCATTTTAAGTTATTCAGATGAATTATAACTCGCTATTTTTGTAGGCATTGTGAATGAGGTCGTTTGTCGCTAAGCGTAACTTTGAGCACCATACAAGTGACAGTACGATTTAGCTAGGTTCCACCCCATTTTTGATCGAGAACACGCTGTAGGCGTCCAGGCCTACCTCTCGACGGCTATTTAAGATTACTTCCATGACTCACAGGCACTAGGCATTTTCGAACATCAATCATCCTCCGGGATTCGAACCGATGTCTTACGGCACAACTTTCAGCGTCACTAATTACTGTATTGGATGGGTGGTAATTTGGAGTTGAAGGATATCTGCTTAATTTATTATGAATATTGTCTGTTTTGAAACTTGCCTTTGCTGTTCAAAGAATTTCTAAGTGCATATTGAAGTTTTTGCGGTGAAAGTAAAATTAGTATAATGCTTCCTTTGGTAGTAATTTTTTTGTTGCTGTGGTATCCTAGTAGTCATGGTAACTTGCTCGTGGTCGAAGTATCATGATTTCAAGCTCTAGTGCTCCTGAAGACCCGGCGTGTAGAGGAGCTGAGGAACATTAAATCTGTCGTAGTTCTATGTCCTCCCGTTGGCTGTATGTGATATCTTGGAAAAGAAGTTTCACAGTTCAGGTTTTCAAAATTACGAGGTCAGTCTCCTATAGCTCCCATTTTGCTTTATGGTGCGAATTAACACTCATTCACTCAGGATGGTTATTTGTTAAATGAGCAACGATGGAAAAAAATCAGATATTTTATATTTAATAACATTAAATCATTGGAAAACTGTGATCTAACATAGAATTTTATTAATAAATAAATATGAAAAAATATTAAAATATTTTGTTACTTTTTTCAATGTTATTACATAAAATTAATGAAATACCATATCAGATTATTCTTTTGATATGTGCTTTGCACAATTCTTTATATTTTGTTAAATCTTATTCCGTTATTCTTCATTTATTTTAAAATAATTAGAATTTATTCTTGGTAAAAATGTATCTCTATCATTTTCCCTAATAAAATTTAAAAAGGAAACATATTCTTTAAAAACTACGCAAATCTTTAATATTTAATAATTCAGAATCGATGTGAATACGAAATATATTTTAATAGGCGTTAAATATGCTCCTAGAGAGGTTTTTTTGCTTTGTTCTTTAATATGTTTACCCTAAAATATTTACAGAATATCTATTCTCAGTTTCCTTCTGTTTGTCGGAACTATATTTGTATTTGTCAGAATAAATAATTCCCAATGTCTTGATATTTCTGTCCGTATGAGAGACAAAGAAAAACGAAACTCTCTAAAAGATCTGAAGCGCATTTAGATCAAAAATGTCAAACGAAATATGCAATTGTCTTATGATGTTGTATAAACGAAAGGCGACATTGCAGCAGTTTTACTTGTTTAAATTAGTCTTTAATTCTTTTCGGCGCAATATTTCTCTTGCTATCGTCTTTTAAAGAGTATTTTTTTAGAAATTATATTTCCTCTTTAGGAATTAAGCGTTAAAATATCAATTGGAGTTTCTTTTATAAAACTAATTAAATAACAGTTAATTAACACTATGTTTTATTTCAGATTTTTATTTTTTAATACTCCGTGAAATAATTAGATTATGCTTATAAGAAGGAGAGGCATATCTTTACACAATTAAATTTAACAAATGTCTTTCATTGATATCTTTAAATACTCACTCGAGAGTTAGAAATAATACTTTGTTGTAAATTATCCAGCTGCGTTAATTTTGTTGTCTTTAATCATTATCTTTATTTTTGATTAACAAGGAAAAAATGGAAGGTTGATTAATTCCCTTTTACGATATTAAAACTGTTAACAAATGTTAAAATTTTTACTTTAGATGTCTCTTATCAACTTATACAATTTAAAATTTTCTTAATATTTTTTTTTTTTTTTTTTTATTTTTAAAATAAATTAAATAGAAAAAAAAAAAAAAAGAGATAGATGAAAATTATTACAATACTTTTAATATTGTCGAATAATTTTTCCTTTCAACTTTGTAAATTTATGGGTGCGCAAATTACTTTTAAATTAATTATGTAAATTTCTTTTTATTAACTATAACTCTTTAATTACTTGTTTACCGGTGTTTCGCAACAATATGTTTAAGCAATATACGCGTAATGAAAGAGTAGCATGTTGTAAATATAATACTTTAATTACTTAATGAATTAAAAATATTCTTCATTAAGTGTCAAAAGTGTCGCATTATAGTTAAAAAACACAGGATTCGCTTTGGGTTTGTATTAATGTTACATATACATTAGAGCAGCAGTCTTCAAACTTTTTAGACTCACACAACCATTTAGAACTATAAGGTGTTTTCAGGGAATCCATACCCCACGCATAATTAAAATAATGTACCTTAAAATAATATTTAAAGTCGATCACCATGTTACAGGTACTTTATACAAAGACAATTAAATATTGTTTTTGTTATTAAAAAAAATTAATGAAATTTTGTATATAATTTAATTAATACTATTAATTTGTGATCAAAATGTCACATACTCATGAATTATTTTTAATAAATGGGATATATATGTGCTTGCAATTTTTTTTCAACGTACTGTCATAATCAAGAACTATTCAAATTATCTACAGTCGCATTTCATATTCTGCCTTTGATTTGTTTTTATATTTTATTTTTGTAGCCGCTCACATACATTGAAAAATAGTTTTCACTTAAATAGATTTTTCTCAATAGCTTTAAGAAGTTTATAGCTGCTTGAGAAATCCTGTGTATATTTTGCATGAATTTACAGTCTAAAATCCAGGTGCTGTTCCTGTTGAGATTTAGATTTTAACTTTGAATCTGTTGATATGTTGTGATAATTTTTCCCCTCTACTTTATTATAGATGTTTTTTCAATCAAATGATAAAAAATGTGCAATTTCTATAAAAAAAATATTTATATTTACAGAACATTGTATTAATTTTTAATAATTATTTTGTGGAACCCGGAATTATAAACAATAGAATATTCACATGCACTACACTAAAAAAAACAGATTTCATATCCTTTCATCATACTATGATAAAAGTTTAAAGAGTAGTACGAAATACAGTTATATTATGTATAAAGGAAATTTTGAATTTTAATGAGACTGGGATGGGCTTTAGATGCTTGTAGTTCAGTGTTTCTCAAACTTTCAATATTGGCGACCCAATATTCAGTCATAATTTTCATCGCTCTCCCCTTCCATACAATAACAATGTAGTGAATTCAATAATACTATACTTTGACGCTAAACCTGCAATACGACTTTAAATTCTTAAGTGCCACCGGTATATATAAACGTCTCACTCAGCCAGTGAATTAATTGCCCTGGATGTATGTATACGTCTTTCCAAAGTACAATCTTTTGCAAAGGATTTACTAATTTCAGAGAATTTGCTTATTTATTCCTTTTCAACCCTTCCTCCATACACCACATACGCTCGCCAACTTGTTAAATGGTGGCATTGGGGAGCGAATCGACTAATTTGTAATCGGCGTTTAAGGGATCAATTATAAATCGTACAAATTATCAAGATAAGTGTTAATTTTTGCTTATAATTTTATATATGACAAGCCCATGGTGTTCACTGGTAATTATTAAATTTGTTCTTAGTATTATTAAATTAATTGTAAAATATGTTGGGCAGTATACTGATATATATTTATAAGTGTAAATTTGTAGTTAATTTTTTATTGTGTCATGTATTTTGTTCAGTAAATTAATAATTTTTTCTAATAATCCTTTGCTTTTGACTTTTCAATATGCTCGAGCCCCCTTCGTAGGGTTATCACGCCCTCCTAGGGGGAGCGCCCCACAGTTTGAGAAACACTGTTTTAGTTAAATAGACTTCAGAAAGAAGGTGAATTCATTTTGCATACACATTTAAAATTTTCTTTTCGGTTTTTTATCGTGACTTGTGGAGCCTTTGGGAATGCCTCATCGAACCTAAGGGTTCTGCGAAACACAGTTTAAAGACCACTACATTGGAGCAATACAATAGATATATTTTTAGCTATAAATCGGTTTATCTTGGATGTTTCAAATCTTGAGGACAAATTTTTGTATAACTTCTTTTGCCAAGGTTTTGCATTAGATGGAGAAAGTTCTTTGTGAGCTTTGATCTTTTTTTTGCTCAAATATTCAAATTTCTACATAATGACTCCTTAGGGTTCAAGGATCGAACATCACGCAAATTTCAGTTTGAACATCGTAACGTATGAATTTAAGCATCCACCACTTTCACAAAAAGAATTTAAATGCAAATATTCAGAACAAGTTTTCTGCCTAAAAAAATTGTCAATTTAAATAAATTCATTTGAAAAATAAGACAGAGATAAAGCATTTTTATAAGGAAAAATACATAAAAATTTTTTGCATATCAAAAGCAATTATCCTATTATTTTCAGTGGCCGCGGTAGCCGAGTGGTATAGGTATCGGATCGTGGCTTGCCTTGTCACGAGCTCGAGCCCAGTACCACTAAAGACCCGCCGTGTAGGGCAGCGAAGCACGTTAAATCTGTCGAGAGCTGAAACGTCCTCCCGTTGGTATGGTGTGGTAGTTAGGAGACGGGGGTGCCAGCTCAGGTGTCGTCCACGTCACTTGACCATGGTTCAAAATTACGTGGTCCGTCGCCGAAAGCCCTCGTGTAGCTGAACAGTGCGACGTTAATATTCAATCAATCAATCAACCTATTATTTCCAATTTTTTTAATGTTTTTCTTTAGTTCCGTTACTCAATGGTTTTTTTCAATTCATTGAGAATATCTCAGAAAGTTTCTATTTTTTAATAGTTGTTTCAAAAAGTGTGAAAAGTAAATTCTAAATGCACTTTTGTATTTTGAAACATTTTTATTGAAAAAATGTGGTAAGTTAATTCTTGATGTATAAAATTTACATAGTATCGTTTGACTTCTCAGTTTTATTAGTGAATTTTTTTAAAATAGAAATAAAAGTTTTTTTTTTTTTTTTAAACAATACAAATTTTCGTATTTAAAAAAAAAATTTTTTTTTTTTTTTTTAAACAATACAAATTTTCGTATTTAAAAAAGAAATTATGTTTTTTATTAGTCAAAATAAAAAAGTATCAATTGAATTCAATGTTTATGAAAAACATTCAATAAAAAAAAGGTAAAAAGCAGAGGAGGTAAAAATTTAAACGTTATATGAATTATTCATTATTTTTTTTTAAATTCAGTCAAACAATCTATTTCCCATTATTTTGCCAGCATTTATTGACATATTCGGTATCCTTTGATGTACAGAAATGTCAATATCACTCTGCAAAATACATTTTGAAAAACGTTCGGATATATTCCATATCTACAGTTCAAGTTCCTGCAGTATTGGTAGATTTTTCTTTTAATTCGACTGTTTTTTGTTTCTTTTTTATTCCATTGGATTTTTCTGCTGTCTGTGAAATCCAAAATACTACCTCCAGAAAGAAGGAAGAGCTGGAAAACTACCGATTTAAATTCATACGGGACGCTAGCTCCGTTTTTTAACCGCCTATTCAATTCCATTACGGTTTGTGTGGTTTAATTTCCGTACTGATGTTTTCTTCTTTCCGGAGACTTGGCGCTTTCCTGTTTTATTTGTCAAATAAAGAAAAGGAATATACACCGATTTCTCTATCTGTTCGTAAACACGCGGTTGAAGAATTTTTTTCCTTCCATGCTGTCTTTTTTTTATGTATAGAAAAAAAAAGTGGAAAACTTTCGACTTTCGAATAAAAGCAGGGGAACTTCTTGTTTTTGTTTTGGTTAGAACGAGGCTTAATTACTTATTTTTGACTTTCTTTCCTAAAGAAATAAAATAAACAAGACTGCTTTTTTTTGGTTTTGTGTGCATAACAAATGTGCATGAACAAGGACATTGAAATGTTTTTCGACGAGATCGTGTTGTGTTTTTTCTCCGGTTTGAGTGAAAAGAAATGCATAATTAACTTGCATTGTTTTAAAGAAATTATCAGTTAAGAATTATTTAGAGACAATGCAATTTTTATTTATTATTGCTATTAAATAGTATTTTATACTTGAATTTAAGTATTGAATTTTAAGTGAAAAAAGATAAAGTTGATTTGATTATGTGGATTATAAAACCGGAACTTAATGAAATAAAATAATTTTTTTTCAGATTTATTGCTTTTTTTTTTTTTTTTTTTTTTTGTGAATACTCTTTTTTTTTTAAAACTCTTAACTGATTATTCCATTGTGTATATCAATTTATTTTTTTAACATGCATTATTTTAAAATAAGTTTGAAATAAAAAGAGATTGCTGAACTTTCGTTTCAATATATGTAACTTATCATAATTTATCTGGAAGATAAAGGTCATTCTAATTTAGTTATGATTTCTAAGATTGTCACGGATATGGAGTCATTTTATTGGCAAATTTCACTACAATTTTGGTGACTATTGATGTATTTAACTGTTAGAATCATTATCATTATTTTAATACGAAGGCAGAAAGCTTTAGCCCGCTCGAATGACTTAAAATTATATGTAACATTTAAAGGACATTTTAAGCATTCACTTAAATGCAGACAAAGAAACGCTATTATAGTGGCCATGCATCGTTGAGGATAAGTATCTTATGTCGCTGTACTTATCATATATAGCGATGCTATTGAATTACGATGTTATTTAGAGTGAGATCCTTATGTTACAGAAAAAAATTAATTATTTTTTTATTTAAATATTTTGCCATGCATTGCAATACGGAACACTAGGTCAAGGAAATCTTAAGGCATGAGCCAACTGGGCCTCGGGCACAATAGGGGCCTCCTCTCATTCTCGACTCAGCCCTCATAAGATCACGGTTCGAATAATTTCAACGCTCAAATCTTTTTGCCGGTTTTATTCTCCAAAAAGAGGTGAATTTCGAACAATATGTCAACTGGCTACATGCGATGACCGTCGTCACAGTTTAGAACAAGACCTACCACCGTACATCATCACTATTCATTCAGTCAAAAGGCGGCAACCGGTCCAGCCGATTTGTGCGATTGTAAGTCATGCGCATTTATTTGTTTCGGGTTATTGTTCGTATGAGTATTTGGCAACGTATGCTATTTATTGTCTACTTTTAAGGGTCACAGGAGGGGCTTACATGTGTGTAAGGGCCCAGGGCCTACTTTTGTGTAGGGACCCAGGACCTCAAGAAGTTTTAACCCATTTTATCCCACTGTCTTATTTAGATGACAGCTGAAAAATATCACGTGGAAATCATTACTCGTATGTTGCGAATATTTTGTATGTTGGAACATGTAGGGATATGTATTAGCTTCTTCTAGCGTGAGTTATGTGTCTCCCCCTCTCCCCCTTTCTCTGAAAATTTTGCTTATTCGTCGCATTTTAGGGTGCCGTTTTTATCATTTCTTTGAGGTTGCAGAATTCTCTTTCAGTGTACTTTGGACACTTGGCTGGGTTTTTTTTTAGGTGATAGTACTCTTTCGTAATGATCTCGGTGGTTAATTAGAGCGATATTGTTCTTAGGTAAGTTTTAGCAAATTATTTTTTATATAACTGTTCTCTAAATAGGACAGTGGAATGATCCGCTTGTAATTGACGCGCTCTTTTTCTCTTAATAACTAAGAGTAAAAAAATAATAATTTCGCTTCTAGTGTTTCACCGCTGCTTAGTTATTTCAGTACAAAGGTTTCTAAAGTTAGAGGAAGCATTAGGAGATTATTTAATAGTTTAGATTCAGATGAGAGCGATGTTAAAATTGCTGTGTTACCACCAGATGCCAGTAAATTAACTTACGAAGATGAATGTGATGGGAATGAAGAGTAAATACTGGTGAGATTATTGTAGACGATGTTCCTGGGTGGTTGTAGGTAAGAACTGGAGGTAAGCATCCAAGAGCTTTGGTTGTTCGACAGCGAAGAGCTGAAAAAGAGCTATAAGACACCAGTCATTTTGGATAAAAAATAAATCACCGAATTATACAAAATGGTAAACATAGGCTGAATCAACTGCTATTAACTTGCTCAAACAGATGGAAACTGCAATTGAAAGGTAAAACTCCCACAGAGCTTTTTGAACAGTTTTATTCCGGTGAAGTTTACGATTTCATTGTAAAAGAAACTATGCGATATGCAGTTGATGTAAAAAACGAGCACGATTTCTTGACCACTGCTGACGAAATAGTGTTTTTATAGGAATTTTGTTTCTAACTGGTTATTATTCAAATACCTGTGAACGTGATTATTGGTCAGATGCTGAAGACCTTGGCATTGCCCTTGTGAAAAATGCCATGTTACGAAACCGCTTCCAAAAGTTGAAATCTTATTTACATTTTGTGGACAATGGAACTGTAAGTCAGCATGCCCTAGATAGATCCTTCACAAAGTAAAGCCTTTGTTTTCCCATATATACTCAATAATAATTTTATGAAATTTGGACACTTCTCTGCAAATATAAGCATTGATGAAATGATCATCATGTATTATGGTAGAAATAGACTGAAACAGTTTATCCGAGACAAGCCAATATATACGTTTTGAATATAAACTTTGGGCTCTCTGTGGAAGCGAGGGATATTGCTACAATTTTTCTCTCTATTGCGGTAAAGAATCTGATACAAAAAATAATACTTCTCTTGGTATTCGGGTTTTGATGAAACTAACAGAGAATTTTGTGATTCCTTCAAGTTACACTTTATATTTTGATAACTTTTTTACTAGCATTGATCATTTGAAAAGTCTTGGTGAACAGAGTTTTCGAGCAACAGGAACCATACGAGAAAATTGGATAAACCACGAGTGTCATTTAGAAGAATCCAAATCTATGCGGAAGAAAGAAAGAGGCACGTCTGATTTTGCATCTGATGAGAACTCTGCGATTTTCCTCTCGCGATGGAATGACAATAGTACTGTCACTGTTGCTACAAATTTATGCACCTTAAAACCATTCTTTGATGTGAAGAGGACGCAAAGATAAAATAAATGTGAAAATGCCAAATTTGATAAATTCTTACAACAAACATATGGGTGGTGTGGATCAAGACAACTGGTTGGCTGGACTTTATTCCATTAAAATTCTTAGAAAAAAGTTGTACTGGACACTTTTTATACGTTCCCTGGATATGGATATAAACTGGATATAAACGCTTGGATAATTCACAAAACTCTCACCAAAGTTGAAGCGCTAAACTTGAAGGAGTTCCGAAGAGCTGTAACAACAGTCTATCTAAAAAAACTGTAATAAGAATGACAGGCAAACCTAGAATCTCGACTGTACCTTCTTATGCAAAAGAAGATATCCGTAAAGATTGTATTAGTCATTTTTTACTAAAGCAAGAAAAACAGCGTCGTTGTCAAAGAGAGGGCTGCAAAGAAAAACCAAAAACATACTGTGGCAATTGTAACAAAACGCTTTGTGAGGCTTGTTTTGGAACTTTTCACCAAAATTAGAGTAAATTTTAACTGAGAAGTGAAATATCTTCTAAACAAGAAAGTATTATTCAAATAAAATATAATTTTGTACTCGGAAATAGCTTTTCATCATTGAAGAGAACATTAAAACATGTAAGTGCAAATTTTATCCACTTTATTCCAGTGTCCTATTTAGAGAACGGGTCAAATTTCTAATATAAAATATATGATTTTTTCAAATTTTGTTATATTTAGTTTGTTTATGTTTAACTAACTTTAAAAATATAATTCTTCTCAAATTTGAAGAAAATAAATAAAACGGGTTAAGGCGTCCTTGTGTTAGGTAAAAAGGAAATATATTTTTATTACACTAGGAAATATATTAATGAAATTAAGCACTTAATATTTATGACAAAAGATACAATTTTTATTTCAGTTTTATTAGTACCTAATTAAGAAAGTAATAAAGATTTCTCAAATTTCAGAATCATTTTAATACTAATTGATTGATTGGCAAATTAAGAAGCAAATCAGTTAATTCACAGATTAGCAAGGTAATCTGCACATTAATGACTTTCGAGCTTTAGAGGTCACATATTATGCATACAATAAGATTTTTTTTTAAAAAATATTTTTGATGAATTATTTTTTTTTATAATGCTTGAACATCTTAACCAACGATGAAACTTGAAATTTTATCTAACTTTTTCTAACAGAACAACAAGTACAAACGGTTTTAATTTCAATTTTGAATTTAATAGAGAATACGTGATTGCCTTTATCATGTGACCTTCATGAATTTAGCCCATTGGTGCTGCAATTTGGATACACAGACATAGATACACGAACTCAATCACATAATCTCTCTCACACACATGTAATATGATCTTTTGGAATACTATTTGTTTTCCTTGCAATTTTTGCATCTTCTATGAATCAATTAATTACACAAGTGGAATTGACGACCATTAAGATTGAATTCTATTTTTTTCTTGTTACTGTAGAAAATAGTTACGCAGAGTGTATTTAACAATGAAATTGAGCACATCAAAATAACCAACCTCTTATTTTAAAAATAAACTTTTTTTTAAATTCACAGAAGAAGAAATAAAATAAAAATCAAATTTTAAAAAATAGAGGGACATACTGAGTCATATCATGAAACACACACACAAAATCTACTCATCCTCTTTTAATGAGAATTTTCCTACGCGTTTCTCGAAGAAATTTATTGATTTGCCACTATACATAAATGCAGTGAGAAGTATAAAAATTTACGAATATCACGTTCAGTTCAGGCAATTAAAGCAATCCAGGCTTTATGATCACGTGTCAGGCAATCAATTAAATTACAATCCAATCGTAATATTATAGTAACCGTTTACACGAAAGCTGCATACAACTGTACTGTTTTCTCCCTTGTAAAGATTGTAAATATGTCTTCTCATTGTTTCTATTCTAATGCCGAAAGTAAGTGCAATTTATCAGCTAGTGTAAAAAATCTAATAGAAAAAATATGGCAAAAGAAACCAGAATACAAGAGTGGCAATAAATATATAAAAATATACATCATATTTTTTTAAGTAAAATTGATTTATATCGGTGAAGATCATCGTTTTATTTAATTCAATTTTTCAATGATGCAGGCCATTTATAAATGAAAAAATAAGTATTTCTGAAAAATTAAACATTTGACTTACTTGATTAGAATGTAATGAAAAGTCACAGTAAATGGTGTGAGTAAAGTAAATGGATAAAAGTGTTTGCAATTTTCAATTAGTTATTTATGCTTTAATATGAAAATCAAAAGTTTACATATAATTATAATTGTATGTTTAAATCGAAGCAGAAGCTTAGATTCAATAACATTTTAGAACAGGGGTCGGCAACCTTTTAGTTGTGGCTTGCCAAACCAATCTACCGCATAATTCAGCGTGCCAAGCAGTAGGATATATTTTAAGCAATTCGATTCCCACAATAATGCATGCGGAGTTACAGAAGAGATGTCAATAATATAGATTCACAGTTTTATTATATATTAATTTTGCGTCATTTAAAGATATTTTTCTTAACATAAAAATATACACCATAAAATATAAAGTACGTGTTAATTATGTATTTCTTAACATATTTATTAAAAAATAAGAAATAGATAACATAAAATATAAGTATTCCCTTCAGTATAACCAAATAAAATTTTTAATTCGAACCTAGAGCTTGCATCGCTCTACTTACATATTGCAAAATCAGGAATATAATTTATAACTTTCAACTCGACACGATTCTGAGCATGTAATTGTTAAACAATTTCTTTGCTGACTCAAAATATATTTCATATGAGGAAAGAATTTTTTACTTAGAACCAAAAGCGGAAAGCAGAGTACATGCAATTTTCTCTCTTCAGACATTTAAATCTCCCAAACAATAACACTCAATAATTTACAAAATAGCTTTAAATTTATCTTTAGAGTTATCTTTCAGATTTTTTCGTAATTCCTTTAATGTCCATAATTTTGAAGATGCTTGTCAAATAAGGTACATTACACATTTGTCAACTTCCAACCACTCAAAAAATGACAAATTTGTTGAGTAGTGCAAAGTGCCACTAAAAATTCTACCACGTGCCACATGTGGCACGTGTGCCATAGTTTGTCAACCCCTGTTCTAGAATATCATGAAGTCATGCAGTTCTTTCACAATTTTCTTAACTAGTATGGCTTAAAAACATTTTTGAAAGATGATAATTTTCATGTATATAAGATTATTATGGATTTTTATACATATGATTTTCTGAATATATTTACAAAATGAGAGTAAAGAGGATACTTATCAAATTGGAGATATCTCACGACACTTACTACATGAATGCAAAAGATTTCTGCTGAATATATACGATTGTGTGGAACATTTGCTCAGATTCGAGAAGATTTTTACTTTTATCTAATTAAAGTAAATTTTTATATATATAACTCGGACTTTTTTCTATCTTTTAATTTCCTTTTTGTAAGAGTTACCTATGTTATTAGTAACAATTTTATTAATTCTTATTTGAATTTTTAATTTTCATTTGAAATTTACTCGAACTAAATGTCTCATTCGATAAGATTGATACATTTCCAGAATTTATGCTATAATTAGTACTAAAATTAAATATTAGTAGCTAAAAATCTTATTTTATTTAACATTATAATTCTGTTAATATTCATTTTTCAATAAATAACAGTTTTGCTTTTTATCTAATATTCTTTATGATTCAATTTTTATTCGCTTTTCACCGTACAAATTTCTATGCTGCCTGTGATTTTTTAATGCTTTTATTTCTGTTATACGAAAATCAATTTTGAATTAGTCCCCATTTCTATGTTTTGCTATAAACAAAAGAAAAACATAACCTTTCAACTTCAAACAATGAAAAATTCATCTAAAACTTCTCTCATGAAAGTTATATTTTAACTCTCTTCATGTTGACTCTACATATCTAGCTGTATCTAATACTCTATCAACTAAAAGTACATGTCTCTTTAATATTTTTCATGCCATGTCTTTATTAAATAAAAAGGCTGTCGCGATTCCATTTCCTTCCATTGTTTTATTTACCACTCTGACTTCTCTCTTCGCTGTTCTTTTTTAATATTTTTTTCTTTTCCATTAACAGCAGCAACGAAAAAGACAATAAAAAAAAGGGAGCACCACACAGGCATTGGTGCAAGATTCTTCCGTTTGTTCTTTCTTGTAGCCGCCCATTTCTTTTCTTATCTCAAGTGGAACAAATAGACTTCTTTCCCACCCCGAGGTTTCTAATTACTTCTTTAGTCTCGTGTCTGAGTTTCCCTGGATTTGTTTTCCATCAGGAATGCGTCTGGTGGTCGTACAGAACTACGTGCTGGAGTTACAGAATAATTTGACTCAGGAATCCATCGCTTTAGAAGGATACTTAATCTTGTGTTTTGATATCGAGTTTGAGAAAAGAAGATTTATTTTCTTTAGTTTTTGCACTGAACTTCACTCTCCCAATATTGGAAATGATGAGTTAAATATTCGTATTCAAGTGTGAGTCCGCCCAAGTTATGACAGAAGGAGAATTCGTTTAACTATTGATTTCACTACTGTACTTTAAAGCAAGTCATATAAAAACCCTTTCAAAGTCAGTTCCTACTTAGATCAACAAAGAAAAATTTCATTTTAGCTACTTTTTATGAAATAATTACATTTCATATAAATATGAATATACATATGACACACACACAGAATCACAATATATTAAGCGGCAAAACACCATTTAAATTAACATTAAAACTTTTTAACCACATTAAATTTGTAAGTTAAAAAAAAGGGTAAGAATTTATCTTAAAACCAGTGTAAAAGGAATACTGACGTCTTACTAGCATATGATTATTCAGGTTAAGTTAACTCTCTTCATCACAAATTTAACAAAAGCTGTTTTATCCAATGGTGCTGTTCTCTAGAAGAACAATATCGACTGAATTGAAACATATGTCTTAAACTATAATTAATTAAATAAAATAAAATTAATAAATTAATATTTGGAAAAAAATTGTATTAACATCAAGTGTCATCCTCTACAAATTAAAAAAAATGTATTAGAACTTGTGTGGATGAATAAAAAGTATTTTATTAATGCGATTGAAAATTTGAACGATATATAAATAAATATATA
>BMAV01008967.1:222217-239575 GCA_019973955.1 Trichonephila inaurata madagascariensis
TTATAAAATACCTAAATAAAATATAGTTTAAGTTACATACTAAGTAATGTGTGTGAAGAAACACAGGGATTTCTAAATTTTAAAGTTAAAAAAAAGTTCAACCTGTTTAATTCACATAGAGAATTTTCAAAGAAAAAGTTGAGTCAATGAAATGAACGTAATATTTTATTCTCTCAGAAAACTTTGGTTATTTTGTTATAAAATTTTGTTAAATATGTGCCGCCTAAAGGTATTCAATAAAAGATTACTTAAAATATAGCATAGAAGATAATATATGCGTACTCTTGAGACATGCTCAAAAATCATTAGTTTCGCAACGTATTGCATAATGTTTAACAAATAAATAATTATATAGATATGTATCGAAAATTTGAATATTTAATATGAATACCTTAATCTTTTAAAATATCAATGCCGGCTAACATATTAAATATGAAAAGATCTTCCACCGGTGTGCATATTTATTTCGTTGTAATGATAACAAAGTTTTATCGCTTCAAGCATTAATTCAAATATTTGACTATGTTGAAATTAATTAAGTCGCGTAGACATATAATTTTCCGTACCAATTTTAGGTTATTATAAATTAATAAAATAAAATTTTAAAGTATATAATATATGTGGTTTTTGCCAAACATTCAGTTATGGAAAGTAAAAAATTTATTAATATAAAATATTATAATAGAAGTTTCATAAGGGGTTAAGGGGTTATTAAGATATGTCTTAACGTCACTAAATAAAAATACTATGTTGTGTCATACATTGTACTTAAATCAGTATACTACTGTGACGATTAAATAACCGGACTAGTCTTAAAAATTAGCTTTATTGAAAACAATGCACAAATACCTTTTAATTCCCTTCAATATACTCCTCCCCCCTTCCCTATCGCATAGATGCATACGAGTTTTCCAACATTCAAAGCACTACTGGGGCTCATTATAGATGTCACCATCTTCAGTAAGTGTACCGTTTTTACCTTCACCTCTCCTATAATCTGAAAATGTGTTCCCATCAATGCATTTTTCACTTTAAGGAACAGGTAGAAGTATGGCTTGAGATCTACTGAGTACGGTGGATGCTCGATTACAGTAATGCATTTTTTCCCCAAGAACTGTTTTATAGAGAGTCCAATGTGCACTGAGGCGTTGTCTTGGTGCAGAACCCAAGTGTTGTTGCGCTACAGATCTTGCCTTTTCATCTTCACTCTTTCTCTAAACTTTCCCAGGATCTCAATGTAGTACTGCTGTTTTACCGTTTGAGCTCTAGGTACCCATTCAATCAGAATGATATCATTAATATTGAACAAAAACGATAAGCATCATCTGTTTTTGATGTCACTGATCGACAAGAACGCTCATCATCTTCAGCAACCTCTCGATCTTCCGAAAACCATTTGTTTCATTCAAAAATTTGTCTGTATGACGTGAAATTATCTCCAAACACTATTTTCACATTTTAAGATATCCGACTACTTGCGACAACTTTTTTTTGAAAATTGGAGGTATGATGATTTTTTTGTGATTTTTAGATTTATTTAGAAAAATTAAAAACAGAAAAAAAAATTATTATTAAAATGGGAAAAAACTGGTGAAAATGTACAAAAAATTATATAAACGGGGCCCGCTCTGTACAAAGGTTTTATGAACAAATTCTCACTTTTTCAATTGTGATATGTTACTTTATTATTCCTGTTTGAAATGATCTTCAGGATAAGAGATATTTTAATTTTTATAAAAGCTAGAGAATTTTATCTTAATTATTATATGAAATTGCTTAAAAAAGCAGTGATTATATTCACATAAAGGACTGTAAATTTTGTAATAAAACAGTGATTGATAAATCTGAAGATTAAAACACTTCTACTGTTATATAGAAAATACACAAAAAAAAATCAGCAAATTATTTTAAAAACTTTTTGAGCAATCGCTGTCCCCGTTTGAGCTTTTCGAAAAAAGCACATTTCGAGTAAAACGCATTTTAAAGTTTGACATCTTGTGTTAAGTTATGGCATCTGCTTTTACTAAAACACTTGTAGTTTTTTTTCTAGTGAATGGAAAATAAAAAACTTGGTATTTTTATTAAGCTAATAAGATGAGCTATAAAATAAAATCATAAAAAAAATTGTCAGTTTTTGAAATAAATCATGATTTTAGGGTTGTCGGATACTTTAAAATGTTCAGTTAGAATTTTTTTTTAAATTTCACGAGGAATTTCAAATTTATGTTCAACTTGATTTTTACGTTTATGATGATCGCTGCACTTCAACTCATCAACATCTTACTCAAACAAGGATTAAAAAAAAAACTGTATAAGTTAGAGAGGTGGAATAACGTGCCACCAGTATTGGAAAGATCAAGGTCAACTATATTACATTCCCACATCTTAACACCAAGCCTAACGGCTAGGGCATGTGCAGTCCGGGAATTCAATTGCCACATCTTGTATATCGTTGAATATGTAACAAAACTGTAAATATTGTTGAAGTAATAGGTATGTGCGCGCACGCACGCATACACACACACATTATGATGGTAAATTATCATTCTGGATGGCGAAAGATAATGCACTTAGATGGAATTATAATTATTTTTTTTAAATAAAGATTCCTTATTCGGGTTGATGTGCATGCTCTGAATGTGTACATTGGTGTTCAAAAATTACGGACACAGCTGATAAATATGCATATTAGTGGAATGAGCAGGCTGTGAAATATACCCGTTCTCTTTCCTCTAATTGCTGAGAAAGTACGCTGACAAACGTGAGAAAAGGTCCGTTCCATTTCCCTATTTGCTGGAAAAAAGTTGCTTAAATGGGTGGTCAAAAATTCTGACCCCTTTTTCCAGAAACGTCAGGGGGGGGGGGGATGGACGCCGGGTGAATGGACTTTCCGTTTTCCTACGCATCTGATGCGACAGCGTGTCTGGAGAAGAGAGCCCCATTATGCGCCGTGAAAGATCCCGCGCTCTGAAGGGCCAACAGACAAGAGATAAAAGGAATGGGTGGAGAGCGACCATGGGAAACCTGGATGTTAAAAAGGAGAGCGAGGGAGATTACGAAGAGAACCGACGTAAGAAAACCGAGAAGGGTCCTCTCACAAGCCAGAAAAGAACTCAGCGTGAAATCACCTGGGAGTCCGCGTATTAACGAGAACGAAGGCGGACTTATGACCGAGAAGCTTTAAGTCAACGACATGACAGTGGAGATAGAGCAAGTGAGCTCAAACGAACTTGGTGTGGAATTACCGAGTAGCGACGTTTTTCTGTAACGAAATCTAATGAACTGAGAACTCTTTGGCATATCAAATGTACAGGACATTTCCCGGAAGTATCAGATTAATGAATAATTTTATGCGAGCGGTATAAAGACTTTACCGCGAAAGAGACACTATATTTGTGGACCCTTTTTGCAGCTAAATTGTACCGGACTATTTTTCAAGCATTGCACACTTTAATAAATAGTTTGAACACGAGCTGTATAAAGTCATTGCAAGGCAGATCACGAACCAGTAATCTTACCAAAACACCCACTTGAACTGGGTATTGTAGAGTATATATGCAACATATCGTACTGAACGAGTTTCGTAAGTGAATAAAACATGCTGATGATGTAACCTCAGCATTTTTGTGAAAGCTATTACTCAGTGTTCAACACTTCAGGCGACGCAGAGATTCTGCTTCAATGTGATACGTGCAACAGGCTATATTGCAGACGACTTGTAGATGACCTTAGTCGAGATCGAACGATTGAGAAGATACTCGAAGGGAGACTAGTGTTATTGTGGTGTTCAGGATGGAGGACAGCATCTTTTCTTTAGTTTAGAGAGCACTTCAAACAACAGGAAGAATTTTCTCAGGGCCCAATATTGGCCATTCATAAGAGACCACGGTAGTAAACGACTCGTGTAATGTCTTCTGGAAAAGAAGGGACAAACGGAAGTTAACGGGTAAAATTTAAATACACGTACAACAAGCTACTAGACGATTAATATTGAGTTTTACTAGGACCAGGGGAGGCTGCACAATAGTAGTCTTTTTATGTACGTACAATGCGTGCCATTAATACTTGCTCTTAAGAGCAGAATTTTCTTTGGTGCTGTATACATGAGAACTAGAAATGTCTACATTTGAAACTGGTGTTCTTTGTAGATGAGATCAGATTTAGTCTAACTAGGAACTTTAGAAGCATGCACATCTGGAAAGATCGCGGAACAAGCAATAAGGTCTGTAACATTATCAAAATTAATCAATGAGGGGGGATAACGGATTTCTCATTTCTGAAGGTATCTACTCCCATTTCTGAAGCCCGTCTATCAATTCAAAGGAAAAAAATTCAGTACAATAACATAAGTTTAGACCTGAAAGAAAATGTATGTGAAGTAATATTTCTTCTCTCTATTGCATAAATATATATCTGAAATTTATGTTTTATAATACATTTTATTCTGTTTTGGACTTTGCTTATGTGTTTAATTCGATTCTTGGATGTAGTTTGCAAAAAAATTTTTTAGCTTGGTAGAATCCATTATATTTTTATTTTAGGGTGTTAGGGATTATTATTTCTTCGTTCAATATAATTATATAATATTTGACTAACTTTGATTTGGATTTTGATTTATTTTCAATGCATATGTATGATTTTTGCCTTTTTAATGAGCCTTAATTTGTATTTATTGTAATTTTTGCATGCATGATACAGCTTGCATGTATAATAAGGAAATCAGATGAATAAATGGATAAATTTCAATACTTTAATTTTCAGAATTATATCCTTACTAAGCGCATAAAAAAATCAAAAGATTTCAAGATTGCAAAAACTATAATAATGAACAGCTTCAAAATGTTCAATAACATAAAAACATTTGAAAGGAATAACTTCGTTGAAATTTTAACTTTGTAACGTTACGTTATCATAAGCTTTCAGGGCTCACGCTATTAAGTGTCTGGTATGCAAATGTGCTCTGTCATGAGTAACTTAGGGAAGAGAGCACAATTTCATTAAATATCGTTTACCCGGGGAGCTAATTATTTGATTGATCAAGCGATCAATGTCATCAGGATGTCTGCAGTGTGGCTTTACATTACTGAAGTAATTACAATCGCGTACACGTATTACTGATAGAACCATTAGTATTTTATGCTTAGTCTACAATAATAGAGATGTGCTCGTGCAATCAATCAAATGGATGGCTTGGAGTTAAATTTCTCGATATTCGGATTCGTCAGACATTAGTTGAAATTGCCTGAAATGGTTGATTTTACATTAGCCATTTAGTAATTGATCTAGAGTAAAGTATTGATCTCGCTGTTATGTAGCTAGTTCCTGGATTTCTGTCGGTGCTTTTAGTGAACTTGTTTTAATGACTGGTGTCGAAAAGTGCGCGTTTAATTGAAAAAATTAATACGGCAATCTGAAATTCTATCTAAAGTTTATTTAGTGATTTATTTGGATATTTATTTATATACATACGTTAAGAAGAAGATTTGAATATGTTTATCACTTTTGTTTTTAATTACAAATATGGGAAAACTCAAGAGCTCATTGATTGAAATTAAGTTCTTCATGTTCTATTAAAGGTCGCAATTTATTACTGATGTAAATGCGATGCTATCACTTTATTTATCGGCATTTTCTCTTAGTAAATGGTTTATATCAGAGGTGGGTAAACTTTTTATCATTAAAAGCCACATATGTAAATTAAGTAGTAATAAAGAAGGCCACATAGTTAATTTAAGTAGTAGTAAAGGAGGCTGCATAGGTTGATGTAGATGCGACTTTTATGAAATTATTAGGTTTTCGTATTGTTTTAACAATTTAATGCATTATATAGAAATATTTTTACAAAAAATAAATCCTTATTTATATATTATTTGACATAAAAAGTTACAATATGAAATATTGTTGTATTTACATAAGAGTAAAAACTTGTTATTAAATATATTATTGACTATTTTTTTTTACAAAACTATTAAACTTATAGATACCGTTGTGTAACTTGTTATATTTCACTGTTAATACTGTTGGTATTTTTATTTATGCAAGCATTTATGTATATATATATATATATATATATATATATATATATATATATATATATATATATATATATATGTATATATATATATATGGATCAAGCTTCATAACGTGAAGCCTTAATTGGTCCTCCAAATGAGCATGTCTGTGTTGCCATGTTGCATTAGGTGGAGTTCTAACATTTGAAATGTACAATTGACTATTCCCACAAGCAGTCACTGAAACATAAATACATTCCTGTCATTCTTTATTTAATTCCATTGATTTGAAAACTGTCGTAATCTATATATAATTAAATAGTAATTAATAAAAGAGCTAGCTTTTATTAGACATCAGAAGAAACTCATGGGGCCGTGGGTAGCCTAGTGTTTAGAGCACTGGACTCCGGACCGGAAGGCCTGGGTTCGATGCCCGTATCGCCAAATACCCTCCGAGTACACGCGGAGCAGGTGCTCGTTAAATCAGTGGGTCCGAAAGTCTTGTGGGCTGAATCACGAGTGCAGGATACTGGAGAAAATTTCCCTCCAATTCAGTTTCATGACTATATTGTGGAGGTGGAGATAGGTGGTGTCGCCATCTATCGTTCCTTCGGGAATTTCTCCGAGCTAAATCGTACTGTCAGCTGAATGGTGCTCAAGGCTAAAAGCCAACGACAGGCGTACTTCTAGCCCATTGCCACGATGAATTTCGTGGGCCTCGATCTGACTATGTCAGACAGGTGGCATGAACAACAACAACAGAAACTCATGGAGGCCGCGGATTCCCCACCTCTGGTTTATATTTTTTGTTGTCTTCGATTTGTGTGATAAATGGTTCACATGTTTTAATTATTTAACTGTATTAAATAAATGTTTATTAGTATATAATGTTATGCGCCCAGTGGCTAAGTGGTAGTGTATTGCGCTTCCACGTTGCAGGTCCAGGATTCAAATCCTGGACTGGGCATCGTCGACTCAACTTTTCATCCCTTCAGTGGGTCGATGAATGCGTACCAAGCTTGCTCCGGAACTGAACACTGGGGGTTTCGCGTCAGACTGACCACTTGACTGAAACATCTGCACATACACCCCAGCGTTTAAGATCACGTAAACTGAGATAGGCACAGTTGGCCTTGGCCTTCATGGGCAGTTGCGCCACTGAGTTCAGTTCAGTTAAGAATATCATGTTAAGTTATTTTATGCAATCTGCGAATAATAACTTAATACTTTATATACATAATGACTCATGCGATCTGCTGCAACGTTGTGCAACGATTGTGTAAGATTCATTTCGAAAAAAAATTTATTGCAATTCTCTAAATCTGTTTAGTATTTTTATTTGATATATCTCTAAACTTAGTAAACTTCTATGTGCATCTGTGAAAGATCTGGAGTCTCTGTCTCCAGAGATTAAATAACAAAAATAAACATAAAGCTTTATACAAAAAGCTTTCGAAAAATGTTAATGGACGCTTTTCCTCCCAGTACATGCTTAAGTTATTTTTTTGTCCTAAAGGCACAGGAGCATCTGAGAAAGAATCGATAGAAAGAAGCAATTTTTTTTGTTTACAGTTTATTCTTTAGTGATTCACATTTAAGTGCAAATATATTCAAGTATTTGTTTCGTGTATATTGATTACAAACTCTATTACTAAAAAAAAAATAAATAAATCATTCCGCATTGATAACATATTGATTGAGTATACTATTATATATATTCTTTTCTTATAATACTATGGTATTTTTCACTCCTTTTTTTTTTTTTTTTTGAGAGGAGAGGAGTTAAAATCTCTTACTATCTTAAATGTGGTATAAAGTATGAAATGGATAAATAAATGTAATGTAAAATGTTATCTTGAAAGTTATAAATGCAATCTTATTTATGCATCAATAATTAATTATAAGATATTTGAAATCACAATATGTGTAAATTATAGTGTAATTATTTAAGTAGATTTGTAGAGTTCATAAAAATCCAAATTTTCTCTTTAACAAGAATTAACCTGCTGCACCATTGTTCGCAGGACATTCGTGTAATACGAATCGTTTACGGTAGTACCGGGTTCGACACCGTGTTGATGCACATTTCCTTCATAATAAACAATTATGGTCATAAATTTACCAGCTGATTTTACAGTTTTTGCTTTCTTGAGATTAGGAGAAGATGGATGTTTTCATTCACTGCTTTGGTTGGCTCATAGTAATACAACCAAGCTACATCTACTGTGATAAAGCGTTTTAAGATATTGTTGCCTTCTTGTTCCAGTCTTTAATCATATCGTATCACATCAAAGGTCTCCGATGCTGATTCTTGCAGATTTTTGCTTCCATTTCGGCAACTGAGTGCGTCTCGTAGGCGCACACAAACACGCTTCAGTTCGATGACGTGATACTCAAGAATACGAGTCTATATACGCCATCTATCGGTAGCTGTTGTTAATACAGACAACAAACTTTTCTTATGCCACAGAAGTTAACATTCCGATGAGTGGTTTTGCGGCAGTAAAATTAGTCTTATTACTTATTGAACAGCCTACGTATTTCATGAATATCATATTGTGCAATTTAAAAAAAAATGCAAAACATAGGATGTCCTACTCTGTGGGCAGTTGGAAACATACTTTCCAACCCCAAAAAATGGTTTTAAAAATCAAATTAAGTTTAGATAAGAAGCTAAATGAATTTCTTTTTATAAATAAATCTCAATCCCAAAAAATATTTTAACTTAATATCTCTAGAATGGCTTTATAAAGTGTTAAAAGATGTCTGTTTGCTCGAATGTGTCCAATGATCACTATAATGTATTCAGACAAAAATTAAAAAGCCAATAGTTCATTTCAGTTCCTTCTACGTCAACACGAGCAAATTTGAGAAATGATATGAGGTTTATTGGAAGAAGTATAATTGAAGGAAAAGAATACAAAGGAAGTTTAAAAAAATCAAAAGTGAAATAATTTCATTAACTACGTTTTACTGTAATATTTTTCCTCTTTATTTTAACTACAGATTATCACTGAAACTTATTCTATATTTTTTCAAAAGGAGTATATAATTGTTCTTTTGTCCTCTTTTAAGAATATAGGAGTAACAATTCGTGTTTATTCATTTCAGAAATCAAACTTCTGTCTGCCAGAAGGGTTATTTGAAGATTTCCGAGTGGTCCGACAGTTCCAGCGACTGGGATGACGACACACCTCTTCCTGTACATTCCCCTGGACGATATTCTTCTGTATTCCCTAGGGTACTTGAAGAATCTGCTACACGTTCCGCTCCTAATTTCGGCGAGTTTTGTGGCTCCATGATAGAAAGAAGTGTCACTTTTTTCTCACAGGGCAGCAATGTGAGTGTAATGGCTGTTGTACCCAGCAGAGCATCTATACCTTCTACATCTTTTAGTCTGTATCTCACGTATAGGTATGTCAATTTCAATATTCTCTGGTAGTAATAATGTTATTATTTAGAAATGATTATTTATGGTCTAAAAGTAGTTAGTTATATTGCATATTTGAGACCTACATAATGTTTCTGATTAATTGATTAATAATAGCTTTGCATTTTTGAATTACGTTGTCGAATTTTAGACGAAAAGTAAAGTACTGTAAATATGTATCGTAATATTAAAACACATCCGTAGTAATTATTTTAAACTTTTTATTCCCTTACATTTTTGTGAAATTTTAAAATCTATCCCATTCATGTTCAGAATTTAACAAAATAATATTATTAAAAGTCAAGTTGTTGTTTTTTTTATTGAATAATTGTTAATTTCTTACATTTGCTTAAAAATTACCTTTAGAGGAATGTTTGAATTTTTATTTAAATATATACAACACACACATTAGAAAATTCAAGAGAAATACATATCGTCACAGTTAGGAGGTCTACTCTGATTCTCATTAATTTAAATAGAAGTATGCTTCACGTAGAACGTCATAGTCACTCGAAGATGCTCGTTAATTAATTAATAAGCAGAATCAAGGGATTGTTAATTAATTAATAACCTTTCATCTTCAGAGGAATGTAAGCTTCGATTTGAGTCAAATTGCATAATAATGTAACTTGTCAAAAGGGAGGGGGGGACTAGATACACAAGTTGAATCTAAAATCTCGTAAAAAAACAATACGTTTAAATTACCCACAATCTGAACCGCTCAACTCCACTTTTGGAGAAAGTGCAGTTAAAAAAAGTCCACTCAAAAATATTAATCTCTCCCACCCTCTTCCATTCAACTGCATCTAAGTGCACCATTATATATCGAAGTATTATAAATCAAATTATTTTCACTATATTTGTATTAACAACTTCGTTAAATGAATATAGACATGTTGGAAGTAGAATCAAAGGAGCAAAGTAAAATCATTCTATATAAAGTAATTAAACCTTTATATACCGACGGTACTTATAAGTACCACTCACTTTAAAATAACATAGAAAAACCAATTTTACGAATATTCAGACAATACATAGCAGGAATATTCTTTAAAATCCACTCTTCCAAGATATAGGGCAGCACGGGTACTAAGATGAGTATTTTAGCGGGGAAGGCGAATAGTTTTATAGCAGAAATTGCGTTTTCAGCTGACGGCGCTTTCAGCGGATTGCAAAGATTTTCATTTTTGTCCCGAAAAAATAGATAATATCAAAGTTTAAGTGTTTTTTCTTTTTGTATGTTAATGAGGACCTTAGAAAACGATTTGATTCTTTATTTTAAATGAACAGCGTATATAATTAATTTTACAGTGGGAAATCTTTAATTAATTAATTAGCTATAACGGATTAAATTTCCCAAATTTGAATATTTTGGTAATGTATGTCCCTTAATTTTCAATGTAGTGATCTAAAAAAAATATTGCATGACAAAAACTACAGTAAATCATAATGCGGTAGATAAAGGGTTAAAAAAAAAGGTAAACCTCGCATAATCAAAGAAATCTTAATTTTATAGAATTATTCTAATATATACAAATATAAAAAAAAATCATCTTAATAATTTAAACATAATATAAAACAATTTCACTATTTTGACAAATCAGGTCATTTTGAAGAATCATGCACGCGTTTTTAGTTCCCTCACATTTCTTGAATAGAACGATTTTTTCCCTTGTCTTTTGCTTTTATGAAAGCAAGAAATATATCGATTCAAACAAATAAAATATTTATTACTAACCTGCCCTTTAATAGTAATAAAATCTGAAATGACTTCCTGTAAAATGTTACACATTTAAATAACGGGAAAGGATTTTTCGAAATAAATCAAATAAATTGAATGAAAAATACATCAGATTTATTTTATATCTTTTTAGAAATATTTATTGCTTGAAATGTATGACCGAAAATAATTCTAAAAAAGTTACGTACAGGGATTTTGTCTGTAGTGTCGCTTGAAGCATTAACTCTACGTTTATATTCCAAAAGCGGCTTATATTTGTTGTCCATAAGAATGTCGAAATAGAATTTATAGAAGGTTCTTTAACGTTTTTCTTTTCAAGACCCTTCGATATTCAAAGAGATTTATGTCCTTTTATTTAACATTTTATAAAATAAACATGCGATTTTTCTTTTTTAGACAGTAAAATCTAACTATTCTATAGAGTTATCAAAATAAATTCTTACATCAAGTATAATATAATTCAAATAGAATATCTTTAGGTGAATATGTATCATTTTAAGCTACTTTATTTAGTATGAATAAGGAAATCTTTGAAGAAGTGTATATTCTTCTTGTGAGTGGCACATATTACGAAAAAAATATGATTTTACATCTATTTCCTGCTATTTTAAAATTATTTTGCATTTCTTTTTTTCAGGCATTATAAGGGAAAAACAAATTATTATAATAATGAAAATGTATCTTAACGTCAGATAGAATGAAAAATAAATGCTATTTCTGAGTTTTGGAGCCAACTTTTTTCCCCCCTAAATTGATTTTATTTACCCGTCATTTCTGTATTTTATTCTCTCAAATTTAAGGTTAAAATACGGAATTATTCATGTATTTTACAAAAAAATAAATAATTCCGTAAAAATTTTGATTTATTTATTTGACTTTGATTATTAATTTTGCACATTGATCATGAATAGAATTCTATCTAAAGAAACAATTTTTAAGAGCAGATAGCATTATAGAATAGAGAGAATTTCACTATTGCAATAATGCATCAACTTGAGTGCTGAAACTATCATTAACGTTACGAAAATTCAAAGAATTTCTCTAATGGAATGCTTTCAAAATGAAGAAAATGTTGTTTTTTTTTTTATCAATAACTTAATGAAATTTATAATTTAAATGCCACTCAAAATTTACAACTCAATTTTTGCATGCAATTGTTTGACTCACCATGAAGAAAAAGAAGAAATTGGAAATAAATTTTTTAATTTGCTGAATTTTTAGAATCCTGAAAGTTGGAAGTTATTTAGTTTACAAGCAAAAATTTATCATTTAAAGGGGAATTTAAAAGTATCGAGCAGTAGTCTTCAAACTTTTTCAACTCACCGAACTCCTAGAACTTGAAGGTGCTTTCGTGGAACCCTAGAACTCGAAAGTGCTTTCAAGGAACCCCTATGCGCATACTTCGCAGAATATATCTCAAAATAATATTTAAGGTGACTTGGTACTCTTTGAGTTACTTTCTTTCTTTATGAAATTAAAAATTATATTTTAACATTTTATATAGTGTTTCTATTCAAGAAAATGATACGAGATGAATTTTTTCACATATTATTCACACAATTTTAAAAATTTAAATTTTTTGAAGAAAATTTGGAAAATTTTAAAATCCTACTCTTTCTGTAATTATGAATTTTTTTTACCTGAATTTATTTTGTAATAGTCTTATGCATGTAACTTTAGGGATTAATTTTACAATAACTTAATTCGTTTTTGAGAAAAAATATAAAATGTTGATATGCATGCTAAAAATCAACAAAAAAGCCAATATCTCTTACATTTTAATTTTTTTTAAAAAAAGTATTCAGTTTACAGCAAAATGGATCCCTAATTTTGTTATATGCTTTATATGCAGCAGACAGCACAAAAAAAAAATGGATGTGATTGGTAAATAGTTGTGGAAGCAGTAGCATTTTGAATGCACTATTGTTTCAAAAACCACAAACTGAGAAAAACCACTTTAAAGTTTATAATTCTGAAGAAAAAAAATATATAATAAGCTTAAATAAACTTAAAATACAACTTTAAGATATTATTTATATATTTTTCTTGAAAATAATTGCATTTTCGTATTTTTTCAACCCATACATTTTTATAAATGATCAATTTTAAGAATAATTGCACAAGAAATATGTTAAAAAAATGTTTTTTCTGTCACGACAGAAAGTTTAATTTTTTTCTTCACATAATATTGAAGCATTACATTTGTATGAAAAACATATCAGGAATAAGAGCTGAAGTTATGAAATTATTAATATAAAATGCCTTAATTCAAAAATTGTACATACACATTTCACAAAGAAGACAAATTACATTATTGTATTGCCTCGAAAATATTCTGCTTTATATATTACACATTCTTTTTTTATAGTTATTATTTCTCTTTATAAAATAGATTTTTTTATAATACGCTTTTTTTCTAAAAAGGGAGCGTGGCCGAATTGCCTAATTTGTTTTCAAATGAAATTTTATTCAACTTCTAAGTTTCTGACTTGCACAAATGATATATCAATCGAAAGATAATAATGCAAAGAATAAAATTAAATAAAAAATTTTTTTAAAAAAAAACGATTATTTTTGGGGCACCAAGTCCCCTTAAAGTAGATTAACATGTTATAGGCACACAATGTAAAAGCACTTTTTTAAAAAAAATGTATTGCATTTATTAGTAAAAAATTCTAAATTAATTTTCTTAATACAATTTACTCATTAATAATATTAATTTATAATTCAACTGTCACCTCCCTATGCATTATATTTAATAGCTGGGATATATATGCTAGTATTTTTTACACAGTCGAAGTCTAGGTCTATTAAAATCAAATTTAATCGCATGACTTATTCTGAATTTAATTCGTTTTCGTACTTTACTTTTTGAGCCACTTACGCTGAGAAATATATTTCACTTAAACACAATGTTCTGAATGACTTTGAGATTTTTATAGCTGTGTGAGAAATCCCGCGAATTTTGTATGAATTAGCACCCTAACATTTTGAAGCTGTTTTTGCTAAATTTAGATTTTAACGTCAACTCTGTTGATATATTGTTCCCTTTCTTTCATTATAGGTGTTGTTTTTCACAACTGTAAAAAATGCATTTTCCAGTAGAAAACTATTTAGCTTTACGAGACATTGTGCTAATTAACGAGTATAAAATAATCTCGTGGAACCCGAGATAGTAAACAATAAAATATTCCCAATCTAGTAGGAAGTATATATATAAAGATAAAACGCGTCCTCGTTTTAATATTATATTATAATACGTTAAAACAGTGTTGCAAACTAAAGTTATAAGTAAATAAAATTTTCAGTTTTAATGAATTGGATCAGCTTTAGATACTTGTAACTATGCAAATTTCATAGAAAATGTATGAATCCATTTTGCATACATATTTATTTCTTCTCGATTTTTTTTTATTGTGACTCGTGGAACCCCAGGGTTTCGTGGAGCACAGTTTAAATACCACTGCTCTAGAGTTTCCTAATCAATATTAACGAATGTGAGAAAATTAAGTTTCATTATTAGTTATTTTGGCTGAACTAAATGCGGCCTCGCATTGTTTTAACCAGAGCTATATTCGATTTCCGGATGGGTTGAATCTTTACTGCTACTCTGTTTACAAACGAAACATGTTGCCCTGATTATGTCATCTTCTCCGTGAAAAGAAAAAATAAAGAAGGATGCACCCGAAGTCAAAAATTAGTGCTACACAAAAAGAGAGAATTTCATTTCCGACCCTTGGGCGAAAAACGGACCAAAGGGGACAATAAGTAACACGTCAATAGTATGTGTATATGTGTGTGAATACATGGCCATAAAATCAGCCAGGAAAGTTTTATGGCACCATGTGGTTTGAAGGTGGGTGGCGGTTACTATCCAGCTATTTGTACTGTGTTACCCTTCATGGGGTGGATTGGCGTAGGTCGGAAATTGGCATAAAAACTTCGATTTTTTTTTTAACAAGTCTTGAACAAAGTAAAGTCAAAGTTGACTTGCCCTAAAACAGGGATGGCGAACCACTGGCACGCGACACAATATTTTGGGCACGCCACCGATAAAAACGGTTTGCATTTTAATTCAAAATATTATTCAGTATGAAGTATTACGAACAAACGCGAGTAATCGGTCGCAGTTTTCAGCGATATTTTCTCAGTTCGAAGTATTCAAATGTTCCAAGTTTTTTTATGTCCCCTGATGTAATTTCATGTAATATATAAACTGAACTTGTCCCAACTCTATTGGTTGGAAATTGAAAATTTTGAAATGCAACTGATTAATTTCCAGTCTACTTTAATATGGATTAAAAAATTTGTTGAAAAAAGGAGAAAGTTGGAATTGATTGAAACAGAAAGCTTTTAACAAGCAATATAAGTAAAAATGCTAATAATGAAATTTTGGGAACATGGAATTCGATTACAAACACATTTAACTGTTTGAAGAAACTGGGCCATGCTATTTTAACCATATTATCATCTACCGACGCCTTTGAGTCATTATTTTCAGAGGTGAATAGCATTAAAAACTCGCTTAGAAACTGCTTGACAATTGACTCCAATTTAGCATGCATTTTGCTAAAAGTAACATCTTACAATCTTAATATAAGTTATTTTTCACCTAATCCGCAGTAGCAGCAGAAATTACACTAATGTTACTTAAATTTGAATTGCAAGTATAGCTATAATATTTACTACTATAAGGTGCAAAATGTATTTTTTCGAAATAAATAGAGTTTTGAGTTGTCAGTACTTAAGTTTCGTTATTTTTCCAATAATCACAAGTCAAAATTATTTGACGGAACGTCTATACCTCATTAAACATTTCTTTAGAAGAAATGACACATTGATCCACAAATGTTCGCCACCCCTGCCCTAGAATTTATGTGCGGGCATTGTCCTTTTCTGAATACGTTCCCATATGAAACCAAGTGACCGTTTGGAAATAATTAGATTCTTAATAGGAAGCCGATCCTTCAGCAAAGACCACGGCAAATATCTCATATTGACTTTTCCTGGAACTTTTATGAATTAAAATGATGAGAATAGCCTTAAAAAAGCCATAGTTATATCTCATATTGTTATAAATGATGTTTTTATTTTGTATCATGTTGTCATTTTTTGTATTTTGTAGAGTAATCAAATTGGAATTATTAAAACTGATCTTTTTCTCTATTCCTTTAGCGTATTTGTATTTTTCAATTGTTTATTCAGCTTTGTGATTCTACGCTGTATCCCGTTATTGACTTATCTCATATAAGAACCAGTTTATTTTGCTTCACTCTTAAACAATTATGTACTTTTGATTTCAAAGCATTTCTTATTGAAAACATCAATCAAGTACTCGATAAAATAATGTATTTTTAATTTAACAACAACAAGAAAGGTGTGTTTTTTTTAAAAGAAGTTATTTTTACTATCCCTTCTCAAAAATATTCTTTTTATCCTTTGAGGGGTGAAGGGGTGATTTTGTTTCCCATTCTCTTACGTCATTTCTAATGGTATTATTTAGAAAATTTTACTTGTTTTAAAAAAAATAGGATAAAAAAAAATCCAGCTTGTCCGTAATTTTTGAACACCATCGTAAAAATTTTGCATTCATGCGTTTTTACATAAATACTGTTCATTTTTTATTAGTAGTAAATAATTTAGAATAATACAATTATGAATGAGAGTAGTATTTTAATAGGTTATCAGATATTAGAAACTCAGCTTTTTATGTCTGTGTCTTTACAGGTTTCTGAAACGTAGGCCTTCGATGGAAAGTGGACAGATAAGTTTCTTGGGTAATCCAGTACCAGGAACTTTCTGCGATCGCGAATTTCTTGATTGTCACACTAACCGAAGGTGTAGGATCAGAACACCTAATTTTCCAGGATTTTATCCGAGGAATGTTACGTGTCATTTTTATATACGACATCCAAAAGCTCCTGAGGTTTGTAACCTGTTGTAAACATTTGATTCTTTTTCTATATTACATGGTGCAAAGGCAATGATGTTTTAAATTATTTTAATGGATTTTTGTTTTAATTCAAAATATGGATGCTATATACCGAACATTGTTTTTCTTTCTTTAAAATAGTGTTTTTTAGTTATTAGTGATTATTTTTAATTTCATCAGTTAAAAATATATTCCTAAAGTAGAGTCTTTAATAACTTCTTAAATGTTCAATGAAGCTAGTTAT
>BMAV01008967.1:287019-354548 GCA_019973955.1 Trichonephila inaurata madagascariensis
ACTTTAATTGAATCTGCAGATTTCAAACATTACATCTGATATAACAGCCCTTGTAAAACAGCATTATTTATTTATTTGAATTACTATTTTAAAATATTTTTTAGTTAGATGTTTACGTTTTCTTAAAGGAAAACAATAAGTGTTAAAAAATCTATATAAGAAACAAATGCAGTTTTAAGATTATTGAGGAGCCTATAAATCACTCAGCCATGTGTTGGGAACCGGGGAAGGGGTGTTCGAAATCTTGCTGGTCTGCGATGTCGGGTTGATACATAAATGAAGGTCGTGGCGATCGGAAGATTTAGATCCGCTCGCCTGTATGGTTCTTTAAGATGGCGGATGGTTGGAGTGATGGAAAAGGGTTAATAACAAGCTGATGAGACTAAACGTCACAATACGTCTTGCATTGCGTTGCAACGTTACTGTAATTTGTTTAAGGTATCCGACTATGTTCGGAACCGTGATTTTGCAAAAACGTATAAATGGATAATATTTATGATATTTAGTGTCACTTAGATTAGAATATGTATATAAAATTGTTTTAGAAATAGTATTACAATAAAAAATTATTTAAGTACAAAATATTTTGACAAAAAATGTAACATAGAATGACCCATATTCAAAATATTCTCCTTTTGTAAAAAATGCTTCTATTATAATAATATTTTGCCTATATATAGCTCAGACCTCTGTACAGAGGCTCAACAAGAATTTTTGAAATGTATAACTTAGAAGTGGATTTATCCACGTTTTACGACAACAGAGGGGAGAGATTTTAAGAAAAAAACGCCGATCATTATTTCAATGGATTGTAACTCTGAAAATAATGTGAATTTTTCAAAAATCATAGTTGAGCCTCTGTATAGAGGTCTGAGCTATATACAAGCAAAATATTATTATAATAGAAACATTTTTCACAAAAGGAGAACATTTTTTAAAAAAAGTTATTCTAAGTTCATTTATTGCCGAATTATTGTATTTAAATAATTTTTTTTGTCAAAATGTCCTTAAAACAATTTTATACATGTATTCTAATCTAAGTGACACTAAATATCATGAAAATTATCCATTTATGCACTTTTTTAAAATCACGGTTCCGAACGTAGTCGGATACTTTAAATCTGAAATATTGTCTTTTGAAGACGTTCTCTCCTGGTCAAACACGAGTTACCTATGTAGGGGATTGTTTGTTTGTTTTTTTTACTTTTTCTGCTCGAGGGTGAGAAGAAAAGGACCACAAAGAATCATCTCTTATGAGGCGAAGATACTTTCTACCTGCAATACTGTAAACCAGACGATCAGTTGTATGTGCCGCAATGAACCGACAAAAAAGGTGGGTCAATTTATATTGGGCAAAAGGACCAGATAGCAACGGATTTTGGTACTCTCCACAGACATATCCAGGTTCACATTGGAGTGAGATTTAGGACGTCTGGTGATTCTTCGGGACAATGCATCGGATGTAACAAAAACAACATCATAGTGGATACACTGGTCTGCATGTTTCTTGGAGGAACTCTTAATTGATGTGAGATATTGGGACGAGACCCTTGATTAATATGTCCACCCATATGTCTCTGCTATTGGTAATGAATTCATTATGTTATGCATGGTAATACACGATCTCACTGATGCTGTTGAGAATTATCTCCAGGATCATGATTTGGAGCGAATACAATGACCAGCTCAATATTCAGACCTGAATATAACAGATCATATTGGGCTACCTTGGTAGATAAGCTGTTGCTTGAAATCCTACTCCATGGGCATAGCATGGATTAGAACAAGGGCTACTCTTTGTCTGATCGTCGTTTCCCAAATCGGTGTCCGATCACTTATTTGGCTGTTAGAGATTATTATGTTGCTGTTAGAAATTCACACATTCCTTATTAGAACCCGTGTTTGTTACGTTTTCACGACATTTTTCCGCATATAAAACTGGGATCCAAGATTGGACTTTTCTCTTAACATCCTTTTTATGTCGTAAATCATGTTTGTGTTAAACGTATTCAAATTTTGTGAGTCGCATTCAATAAGAAACTATTAAGTGCTGATTCCCTCCATAACTCCTGCTTTTACATTCATTCGTTCCAAAAGTAGGTAGCCGTGTAGGGCAGCGATGCACGTTAAATCTGCCGAGAGCTGAAACGTCCTCCCGTTGGTGTGGTGTGGTAGTTAGGAGAGGGGGTGCCAGCTCAGGTGTCATCCACGTCATTTGACCATGGTTCAAAATTACGTGGTCCGTCGCCAAAAGCCCTCTTGTAGCTGGACAGTGTGACGTTAATATTCAATCAATCAATCAATCCAAAAGTAGGTAGGGAAAAAAACATGTTGTTTTTTATCTTTTGGAAGCTAGTGTAATTTTTTTGTCACAATTAGGAATAATTTTTTATATTATATTATACTGTATAAGAAAAATAAAACTATATATAAATATATAAAAATTTTAATCACAACAGAGCAAATAACATTCATGGCTAAGAACACAGTGGTACACTATTTGAAACAAAATAGCGGATCTATGTGAAAAATATTATGGAATAGACATATTTTCCAAGTTACATGTATTTTAATTCATTCATAAAAGAATTTCTCGCCCTTTTCTGAGCAATTTTTTGCCCATTATTATTAACATTTTTATCTCCAGCACATGTGATTTACTCTAAAAAGTAATATTTGTTTACTCTTTGTTTCTATTACTTGCTACATTAATAACATTATATATATTATGGTAATATTTGAGCATTTTTCTCATACCAATACAAGCCTTTTTCTATGCTTCTTACGTTTTATTTATTTCTGCTTCCCTTATGATGCATATGAATTATTTATGACCGCCTTTTTTATTCAAAAACATCTTATTATTTGCAGCAAATTTATTAATTATGCACTCAGCAACATATATTATATATTGTGTTACTAATTAATGCATTCACATAAATATATTCGGAATTATATATTTAGAGCTCAGTAAATTAGTGTTTTAGTATAATTATAACTATATTAGATTTAAGTTGTGTGGTACATTGGGATTTGTCATGAAGTGTCACCAATGAGATGTAGATGACTCATTAAAACATTTAAATGAAATATGAAACGCAGGATGCTCGAAAAAATTACTGAAAATTAATGTGGTTATTTGTTAGTTATACAAATGAATTCGCATATAACTTTAAAAAAATCGTTAATTAAGGAATATCATATTGGCTACAGTGTTACATCTGTTGCAAAGGAAAAGTACATTTAGTTATTCTATTTTCTTCTATATGGTTATCAAATTGGAAGTGCTAATGGGAAAAAACATATTTTCCATTAACAGTAAGATTCTGAGGTGCTTATTTAAGGAAGTAAATTTTATGCACAAGAAAATTAACATTACGTCCAAAGCCCTACAGTAATATTAATACAAAATCAAATAAATAATCATCATTCTATCAAAAACATTCGTTTTTCAGAGTTTCATTAGGTTAATTAAGATCAGGAATCCCACTAGCCTGAAATTAAAATAACTCTCCTGAAATTCTTTAAAATATATAATTGTGATAGATATGCTTATGTGTTTAAATTTCTTCATCAAGTTATTTCATTAATTTTCTCAAAACAAAGTTTTAAAGGCAATAATAGCAGAAACGCTTTAGGAAATAAGAAAAAATAAATAATAAAATAATAATGGAGTTAATTATTAAATTTTTAAAAAATTTGTCTTGAGACTTGAACTTATTAGAAATATAAATATGAAGAATATTAATAGTGTGTATATATATATATTGCAGAAACTCTACATCATCCATGTCGTATGATCATGTGGCATGTAAAATATCCCTTAAGTGACTTGGGTGCTCTCGGCAAAATTAAATTCCTATATACAATTTCGCATCTTCAGAACCTCCCTCTGAGGAGGAAACTGGGCGTCGAAATTACTTGTGGCAATGGATATCGCTTTTGTGGTGCCACACTAAAAATGATACCAGCTCCTGGAGAATGTACTAGGTCTGCAAAGGTAAAAATACCAATCCGCAGCCCCATTAGAGAAATATATATATGCATGTAATAAAAATTGTTGATTCTTATTATGTTGTAAAAATAAAAAGAAATCTGTGATATAGTGCTGATGATGAGGTATGAAAAATGAAACAAATTCAGTCATGTTATAACATATGTCTTGACTGATGCAAAGGTGAAACTTTTTGGTTTCTACATTCTTAAAAATCTATTGTTTTTCTTAAAAAATGTGATTTGTCTCTAATGTTACATGTATGATTTCCATGAACTGTCCAGAAATTTAAGCAAATATGTATGTTTCGCTTTGAGTTACATTTCAAGTAAAAGAAATATAAATGTTGATGCTATTCTAAAAGTATTATGTAGAGCTGTTGTACTTTCTTGGGTAAAAAGGAAGATAAAAAGGAAGTACGATAGTTAGATTTTTACAAATTCAAAGACTTAGGCCCCATTAATGACTAGCAATTTGTACACTGAATGTCAAGAAAATTGTATTTGGTGGAACCCTTTTTCGGAGGCGATGTATATTTGTATACATTGATGTAAGACCTCTGAAAAAGATTCCTAATATTGTCTAGTAATACAATATTCCTCAAGTATTGCTTCCGATCTACGATATTTTAAGGTGCTTTCTAATGTGGTGACCTATCACACCTCATATATTCAAGGAGAAAGGTCTCGATGACTTTATTACATAGGTAGATTATCAGTTGCATGGATGTATACAAGATATATGAGTCGTTTGGGTACAAGCATCATTTTGTGGTACAATGACTACGATGACATCCCATGAAAGGTAACGACTGTAGAGTATCATCAACATATCATTGAGCTCATAAAGTTATAATCAGGATAAAGAAAACCAATTTACTATCATAAAAAAGACGATAAAGATCTTTCACCTCAGCATTTTTACACTCGGATTCGATTGCTCCAAATGTGACGTAGGATTCAGTGACGAATGTTGTACAATATCAGTCTGCTGATTCTATTTTCGACAACCCGGCTTATATTGTGGGGTTGGGGTCAGACATCCTGAAGGTCACTGTGAGTGTAACCCGGATAAAGTTATGCACCGTGCAATGGTTAAAGATTTCTTTTGGTGGCATGGAAAAGGCTGTAGAATTTTCAAGCCTAATGCGCCATCATTTGATTTTAGTTTCCACACGTGTGCCTTGGCCTTATAAAGCCTTTTTCTGTGAATGAGTTTCATGTAATATTTCTTGCTGCTATCATTTTAGCACAGATGTTTTCTTACGGGGCAGTTGGGGGTCCATTGATGAATATAATCAGTTCTAGACGTTGACTATTGTGATTATGTGTATGATTTTATCCAACTGGTTATAAAATCTTCGACAATGTTGTATCAACAATGGCATTATCACCTGCTTCTTCAGGGAACTCTAGTATCTGCAAAACGAAGAAAGATAAATCTTCTTCAGTTACTCGCTTGATACAATGTTAATTGTGTTATAGGAACGAGTGCTATGACTTATATTTAGGATTTATTGGCTTTGTAATCATTTTCATTTTTTATGAAGGTTTTTGTATGCAAAATTTCAGTGTAGTTGAATTACTTTCATATGTGCTCCTCTCTCCCCTCCCGCTTTTTTTGCAAGAAAGTGTATTAAATAGATGGCTATTCCACTTGTTAAAAATCATATTGAAATCCTTCATTAGTATCATTTCTAATCCTTTTTGCTGAAAATACATTAATAAATAAAAGGTCAAGTTCCTCATTTAACCTATTATCTCTTAAGAGTAAAATAAAAATAATAATAATTAGTAATAGAAAAATTCAGGTACCATTCCTTCATTACAAACTGAGTAAATAAAATGTAATAGAAGCGCAATAATATCTGGATTATGCTATTTATTATCTAAATTATTCATGAACCATTTGATGTGCTTTTGACATTCTTAATTATAAAGCATTTTTAAGCTCAGTTTTCATAGCTACTCGTTTAATTTAAATTTTCTTATAAATATTTACAATTTTGCTACATATTCATATATTATTAGTAAAAAAGATGATTTTGGGGATATGTAAACGATAATTAATTAACTTTTTCTGAAGAAAGTAAATAATTTTAAACTGTTTATAATCATATTTCTAATTAAATTCAAAAAAGGAGACCGATTTTGATTTAAGTATTACAAAGAGAAAACAGTATAACATTTTTGAAAAAAAGATAATTGAGAAATTGCACATTTCCCTCTTATGAGAATTGACATATACGAATTTTAAATCTATTTCTTCTTTTATTTCTTTTAATTTAATTTATATTTTTTTCGTTTTTCGTTTTATATCATTTCATTTATTTAAATAATTTTATTACGATCTCTTTTACTTCTTTCTTGTTTCACATTTGCTCTTCTAATATGTTTCTTAAAAAAAAAAGAATTTTCTAAAAGAAAATTTTATTTCTTGTTTCTTTATTTCTTTATCATCGCACTCATGGCGTCACACTTAATTTATCGTTTGACAAGTTTAGGTTTTAATTGTCATGTGAACATTAATGTACTTCACTTTCTTTGTGCTGTGCAAAAACAATGGAATATTTCTTTGTAAAGAGAATTCTATGGCAATAAATCGCTAATTTTTTTTCACTTTCCATTGATCGAGGTTCTTTTAATTCAGCAAAAATTCTTGACTTGTTCAACAAAAGAAATTATGAAATAAATTAATTTTATTACTTGAGATTAGAAAATAATTAATAAAGTACATGTTCACAACCAATAAAATTTGCAATTGTTATAACATAATAAGAATTTTCTGAAAAGGTATCTAGTAAAGGAGTTTCACACGAGAAATATACTCTTGTATAAAAGTAGGATTTTCTGCAAAGCAGATAATTTGATTTTAATTTAACACACAATTAATAACTGGGACTTAATCTCATAAAGCTTTGCTTTCAAGTATTAACAAGAATCTTCAAATGGGTAAAAAAATAATGTATTAAATAAATATTTTTGATAAAAATTCTAAATAGTTTTGATGAATATAAAAATTCTTTATGATAAGAGCATGGGTTATTTCTTCGGAATATTCTCTCAGGTATTAATTAAAATTTTACTTAACCAAAACATTTTAAGCTAAAGAAAAATGTGAATAATAGTTTTTGAAAAGTTTAGACAGATTTATATTTCCACGCTGTTAATTTTGAAACATGAAGTGGGAAATTTTATGAAATCTATTGCAACTTACGTCAAAACATGCAATTTTCTTCTAAAAAAAGTTGTCAACATCTAAGAAGAACTTCCCTGATTGCAAGTGATATATGATATTCTTTATTTTAGGTAAGGTTGCACTTATGAGCGAGAAATATATAGCACATTTATTTTTCATCACTCTTAAGAAGAAAGTTATATTCACAAAATTAGCAGCAACAATTCTAAAAACATTATTTGAAAGTTCATGTTAAAGCTAAATAGTTTTTGAATGTCTTTTGCTTTCGGGGCTTGGAATGTGAATGAAAGTATGAAGGTTTTTTTGAGTCGGGCTAAATAAAAAGGAATTTCAAGTATTTTAAGTTGTTAACGAATTATTAAAAAATATTAATTAAATTTTTTGAACTGTTTAAATTTAAAATGAATGCGTAATTTTTAATTAAAAAAAAATAATTTCTGAAAACTTGTTAAATTGCATTATCTTTTAAGGAATGAATAAAATCCGAATGGAAATATCAAAGTTTGATTTTAAAGAAAATACGTACATTTTTATTTATAAAGCACTTTTGAAATAGCCTTTTAGAACCAGTTTTTGGATTTATATTTAAACTGTTAAACTAGATCTAATTCAAAAAGTAATAATTTTATCAGTTAGGTTAAACGAAGAAAAACACTAATCTTTTTTCCCCTAAGACTTAAGCTCTTAAATCTAATTTTTATAGAAAAAAATAATTAGACATGGGAGAATTACATTAATTATTCCAAAAAAAGAGAAATACATAATATAATTTTTTGAATAATATGTGTGTATTAAAGAATGGAATAATAAGACACATCTAAATGCTCGTAGTTAAGAAAAGACAGAAGAAATTACCATTATTCAATGTATAAATAATTAAATTGTTTGCATATTTATTAATACTACTAAGTTGTCTTACAAAAGTGTAAAACTTAAAACTTTTTATTATCATTTGGGTAAAATGTATGCCTCTATAGGAATTTATATTTAATAGAAGATACCACAATATTCAACAAAGTGTGTTACGAAACCTATTAACATTTAAAATAACAAAAAAATTTATTTTAAAATTGAGTTTCCTATTTAAACCATTCAAATAACCATGAGTTTTCTTTTCTTTTTTTCTTTTAGAAATAAAATCTTATTTTTATTTTTTAAAAAATGCATTTATTATATCTTATTTGAGCTATGAGAATTTTTTGGCATAAAACTTACATTTAAGGTATCCGACTAAGTTCGGTACCGTGATTTTAAAAATTCGCATACATGGATAATTTTCATGATATTTAGTGTCACTTAGATTAGACTACATGTATAAAATTATTTTAAGGACATTTTGACAAAAAAAATATATTTAAATAGAATATTTCGGTAAAAAATTAACTTAGAATATTTTTTTCCCAAATGTTCTCCTTTTGTGAGAAATGCTTCTAGTATAATAATATTTTGCCTATATAAAGCTCAGACCTCTGTACAGAGGCTCAACTAGAATTTTTGAAATATATAACTTAGAAGTGGGTTTATCCATATTTTACGAACACAAGGGGAGTAATTTTAAGAAAAAAACGTTAATAATTATTTAAATTGGGGGTAACTCTGAAAATAATGTGAATTTTTTAAAAATTCTAGTTGAGCTTCTGTAGAGAGATCTGAGCTATATACAGGCAAAATATTATTATAATAGAAGCATTTTTCGCAAAAGGAGAACATTTGGAAAAAAGATTATTCTAAGTTAATTTTTTGCCATAATAGTGTTTTTAAATTTTTTTTTTACTCAAAATGTCCTTAAAACAATTTTATACATGTATTCTAATCTAAGTGACACTAAATATGATGAAAATTATCGATTTATGCGCTTTTTTAAATTCACGGTTCCGAACTTAGTCGGATACCTTAATGTCGATAAATCATACAGTAACTTCCATCGATACAGTAAAAAAAAATAATTTCATAGAAGACAAAGTTTAAATAGAACTACTTTAAAAGTATCGAAAAATATCGCAAATATGAAATCCTTACCTATAAGACTATTGAATACATTTTTCTCTAATATTTTGTACATAAACAGTTATTAGTTGACATATTCTCACTGCTGTTAATAAGATATTATAAACAAACACTCAAATATTTCAAAGCATAAATCACCGAAAAAAATATTCTCAGGATTATCCATACCCTTCAAAAGAAATTTCTATCTTAGATCCTTCTTACTATAAAATATCGATGCTACCATATAATCTTTCCATAGAAAAAAGGGATGTTCTTGTATTTTATTTACACCCGATCGATAAACCAGAACTTATCAGATTTAGAACGCACACCGCTCATGGTCATACCGTGAGGGTTACACGAACCCCTTCATCGTTGAACGTACTCCTCACCCTTCTGCAGACGGGGGCTGCAATAAACGACTCCCCGATACTATCGCAAAATGTCATTTCCCCCTAAAAGTAATATCGTTGGACCTTCAGGGTGGGTGTATTTCAGAAACACTCCCAACATTGAGAACATCCATTGCCTCCAAGTGCGTCCTTGTCATTGAAGCCATGACAATAGCTCTTGCTCCGTAGGGGTGCTGATAGAGAAGGGGTTCTTTTTTTTTATGAACAATTTGTTACTACTATACGCTGATATCATTGTTGAAAGAACAATGATGAACGGAAACACTCCCTCAAGTTTGTGTTGTAGATTTTTTTTTTCTGTCTGTCTTTTTACTTTTAACATTTTTTTTAAAGTTATTTTTTTCCCTCGCTTATCCAGATCATAGAATTGAGTAAGGAACCTTGTGGTTGGGAAATGGCAGGAAAAAATCCCCATAGGTGCAACAATGAGACGTTTTGAAAAGAAAAGAGAAAAATGAGAAGACAGGGATAAAAATGGGGATTTTTTTTTTGTTTTTGCAAATGAAATCTTTCCAGACTGCTTGAAAGACATAAAATATAGAAGAATTCAAACGTGAAATGAAAAGGCATTAGCAGACTCGGTATTGTTGCTGTTCTTTTTTGCTCTTTTGATTCGTTTGGTACTTTTTTCAGAGTCAGCAAAAAGTACATAGCATATATTCAATACATCATTGTTATTACTTGTCTTTTGAATTTACAACACTTTCTAACGGCTATAGTCATTAAAACAGAATCCTCATTAAGAGCTAATAAAAATTATTTTCCATAATTACAAATGCAAGCAAATCTAAGAGAAGCTAGTAAGTTTATTAATCCACTTTTTTTCTTCTTAAAATTTCTTTAAATAAGTTAGAAATATATATATATATATATATGACAGGCCACAGGCCTGCTGGTAAAATGAGGAAGGCATCATCTCTATAATAACTTCTTTATTTCGCTTCAATCACATAAAATCCAACATGGCGGCCCTTTGGCGCTCAACCGAGTAGAACATTAACAACCAATTCGACCAGGAGTCACCAGCTAAGCCTTTTCATGTATGCGTTCTTCTTCGTCAGCGCTCGCTTCACCTTTAAATAGGCTTATTTACGCACAAATCCTTACGCAATGGTAAAGAGTTCGCTCTATTTTTATTTATTACTTACTTAATTTTGAACCTAAACTTTTCAAACCTGACATATATATGTAATAATTCCCTCTAGTGTCCTTTTTATTAACTTTTTGTACTAATATTTAAACAAACTTTAATTCTTTGGTCTAAAATTAACATTGTAATCTTAATCGTAATCGACTAAACCGAAATCCCTGTCCCACCCATTCTATCCATTCAGAACTACTATTATGTAATAGTCACGCGCATGCACTGCTGGTACAAAACCAAAAATCTGATGTAATCGCTCTCTCTTTGTCTGCTTGCCGTCATCATGTAAGAATGTGAATAACTGCTGCTCTTTGTCTTTGTGTTGTGTCCGTCAAGAAGTCACTTCCGTTATATGTGTCTGTTCATGTGTTTTTACCAAAGAGATGAAAAATAGAAAGTGAATGACCAGTTGCTATTTGAGTTACGCTATGTGTGCTTAAAAGTGAAAGATAAAACTCCATTCTGAAGACGTCGTTAATAAATCAAATATGACAACCACATACATACACCGGCCAACAATACTACAATACGCCATATATATATATACTATAATATATTGATAAAAAGTTTAAATTAGAAAATCAAGTAAAATAAAAAGAAGCATAATAGGTATTTTTTTTAAATCGGATTTGTAGGCGAAAATATCTGCATATGAAAATGCTTTGTATTAAATATGCTTAAAAAATTGCTTATGAAAAATGGATTTTCAGTGAATAAATAAATATGCGTACGCATAATAAAAATAAAGATACCAATGAAAATTTTATTAGACGAGACAAAAGAAGAAAACAGAAATGCAAACAAGATATTTTTAAAGCAATATGAAAAATGCATAAATGCATACAAGAATAATTTTTCCGAAACTAGATAAAATTAATATTATAATTATCCGTGGATCTAAGAAAGAAAATCCATAACAACAGCGTCTATCTACTTATTCATTTTATGACGTAAATGCATATATGTTTTCACAAACGTATCATTGAAAATTTTAGCAAAAATATTATTGAAATTAAAATATTATGCTGAAGAATTTTTGAAACAATGAAGTTTTGTTTTACATAGAGGCATGTATATTTTTAAAATATGAATTTAATTAGCAAATATGAATTTAAAAGATATGTTTAAATTTCAATTTGGTTTTAGTGCTACTTTTTTCTCTTTATTTTATAATGTCAAGGGTAGAGAGATAGACAATGTGTGTGTCTGTAGCGAGAGATCTTGAGCAATGGCTTCATTCATTCATCAAGGAAGGAATCATGAGAGTAGCCATAATTTAAATTCAAATGGACCTTAAAGTCCTTTAGTGGTTTGGTCTATAGTAATTAGAATATTAAAGCCTAGCTCAGGTGAGAGCCTCTTATGATTGTAATTCACAACTACGAAGTCCAATTCTGTAACTCTAGCTTGACGTTAGCTTATAAAACCTGTCTAACGAAAGCCTTTAAGATATCCGACTACGTTCGGAACTGTGATTTTGCAAAAGCGTATAAATGGATAATATTTATGATATTTAGTGTCACTTAGATTAGAAAACGTATATTAAATTATTTTAAGAATATTATTACAATAAAAAATTATTCAAGTACAGTATTTTGACAAAAAATGAAGATAGAATAACCAATTTTCAAAACATTTTCCTTTTATCAAAAATGCTTCTATTATAATATTTTGCCTGTATATATCTCAGACCTCTGTACAGAGGCTGAGCTAGAATTTTTGAAATATATAACTCAGAAGTGATTTATTCATATTTTACTACAACAATAGGGAGAAGTTTTAAGAAAAAAGAGCCGATAATTATTTCAATGGGTGGTAACTCTGAAAATAATGTCAATTTTTCAAAACTCTAGTTCAGACTTTCTGGAAAAGTCTTTGCTTTATATAAGCAAAATATTATTATTATAGAAGCATTTTTTATAAAAGGAGAACGTTTTGAAGAAAGGTTATTCAAAGTTAATTTTTTGCCAAAATATTGTATTTAAATAATTTTTTTTTGTCACAATGTCTCCTTAAAACAATTTTATACATGTATTCTAATCTGACACTAAATATCATGAAAATTATCCATTTATGCGTTTTTTTAAAAAATTACGGTTCCGAATGTAGTCGAATACCTTAATATCTATTATTGCTTGATTTTTTTTTTTAATTTTAAAACTTTGCTAATATTGACAAAAATTTATTCGGGATTCTCTCTTTTCAAACAGCCAACAATTTGTTTGATTACAGTAATGAATATCTGTAGTGGGAAACAGTAACCATAGCTCTTAGGAATCAGTAAATAGTTTAAACATATTATATTTTTGTTTTGCTGTTTGAGAAATATCCTTAAAATAAATTCATTTATTTATTCTTTTTCAAAATAAATTTAAGTATATTAGAGAAACTGTATAAAACATGTATAAAATTATAATCATAATTTTAAGAAAAGGAATTATTTTTCTTTTGGAAATAGAATAGGTTGGAGAAAAAATGAAACAGAGAATAAGATTTAAAAACGTACCTTTTTACTATATACTACGTACGTATAATACTACTGACTATATTTTAATTTTTAGAAGAGGGATGGTTACTATTAAAAAACACACAAATACAAATAACGTAATCAGAATTCTCGTTTTATAAAAAAATATATTTTTGAATATTTATAAAAGATCACTGGATGTTTAAACTACAAAAAATATTTTTTATGTAAAAACTCTTCTATGAGTTCTGGTTCTCTATAAAAATGAATTATGGGGAATATATATTTAACCTATTTAAACATTTTTTTCCTTATTATTATATGTTTTTTTTTCTTTTTCATTTACTTATATTTGATTATTATTTATAAAAGGCACAAATATGCATGCACACACTTTAAAAATAACTCATACTTTCATTTCCTATTCAAGCATCTTATGCGTTGGTAATTTTTCTAGTGATATTTTTATACAGTATCTAGTGCAAATTTTATACAGTGCAATTTTTCTAATACTTAAATCCATTTCTCCCTGAGAAATCCATTTACTTTTTACTAAGAAATACAAATTTCTCCAGTTGCTATATAATACTCGTTACTGACTTATAAGAAAAGCAAACTATTTTAAGGATTCAGGATAAGAATTTAACTAGCCCTCTTTTTAAAATGTCTTATGAACACTTCTCAATTAATTGGAAGTAAAATTTAGCGAATATAACATTTTATTATTATTTATCAATTTCAAATTTGTCAGATCAATTTATTATAATACCAGTCTTAGAAAAGAAAAAGAGAGGGAATCTTATAGCAAAATTAAATATTCTTTTTATAGTCTTCTTAGTTTCTTAGTTCTTCTTAGTTTTTTTTTTCTCTAAATATTAGTCTTTTTCAAATGTGAACCATTCCATAAGCTTTTTTAATAACATTAGAACCAACTTAAATGTAACTAACCCTTCTTTGAATAATTATTTAAAATACAGCGAATGTCGGAAGAAAAATTAGTTCAATTAACTATAAAATTTCCAAATTATTTAATGGTGCAATTTGAAATTTATTTATAGTAGTTTACTTTCGAATGAAAACACCCTTCTTTTTTTATAGAAATGTAAGCAATTCTTGTCGTAAATGAGAATTGAAGAGGAATTTCATTTTTAAAGAACAGGAAATTAGATCATATTTAGCGATAGGTTGCTCTTACACGCCACAGGTTCGTTGCTCAAATCCCGGGCAGGGTAAGGTCGACATAGCCTTTCATTCATTCAGTGGGTCAATAAATGTGTATCATGCTTGCTTGGGAAATAAACACTTGGTATTTAGCGTCAGATTGAGCAACTGACAACAACTGACATCCACCTTTGTGTCCAAGGTCAGGAAAACTGAGATGGATACAGTAGGTCTTGGGCACACATGGGCCATTGAATTTAGTTTAGCTATAGAGATCACATGTTTAATATCTTATGTCAGAAAAAAAAATTATTTTAATGATTATAATTAATAATATATGATTTAATTGTTTTGAAAATAATAATTTAATGCATTTATTTTTAATATAGTTTTATTTATTTAATTGCCAAATCGTAAAATGATTTCAAATAATACAGTAAAATATTGTACGTTTTAAAATTTGCTAGATACCGTGTTTGCTCCTCAAACTTCTTGCCTGTTTAAAAATAATTTCGTTAGATAGTATATTGTTACAAGAAGGCTTACCTGGAAAAGGCTTCTTGAGAAGGCCAAGGCCCACCCTGGGCTGTCGTGCCACTGAGGAAGGAAGTATATTGTTACGTGTATAGGGGTTCGAGGATTTTTTGCTATCAGTCTCAAAGAGCAAAACAGTTCTTCAGGAGCAATGAAAATTTAATGTAGAAAAACAATCCTTGAAATACAAGATACAGCACTAGAATTCGCTTAATTAATTCCAAAAAGTTTTCACCCATTTTACAGTGCTCAGACACAAATATCAGTGTCTAAAAATACAAATATGTAATATTTAAGATTATTCACAAGCGCTCGCTTGATAATACTAGCGAACTAATCGCTAGTCGACTCTTCAACGGTCAAAACAATACTGACTCAACTTCAGCGAGTGGCCCTTATTTATAGTCTGCACTGATCTTTCGAGAAAGATACATTTACATCATAGATTGTGATATTAATATTTTCCAGTAACTTTCAGAAGCATACTTATGGTCACTAGCATGGTTGCCAAGTCGCTAAAAATGATGCCAACTTCGCTCTATCACCAACATTTCGCCAAGTTTCCATTGAATCGTCATTATAATCAGTGGTCTTTAAACTGTGTTCCACGGAAGCCTGGGGTTCCACAAGGCATACCCAGGACAATAAAAAAATCGAAAAGAAATTTATAAATGTACATGCAAAATGGATTCACCTTCTCAATGAAGTTTGTATGCCCACAAGAATTTAATGCTCATCCCTATCATTAAGAAGTTAAAAATTTTATTTATGCATATGTAATAACTTTATTTTGCAATACTTTTTAAACTTTATTATAATATAATAAAATAATATTAAAATGTTTTATCTTTAAATATATATATATATATATATATATATATGCATTACCTACTTGATTGTGAATATTTTATTGTTTACTATCCCGAGTTCCCCGCAATAATTTTATACTCTTTAGTACAACGTCTTGCAAAACTAATTATTTTTCTATTGGAAACTTACATTTTTGAATTTGTGGAAAAAAATCTACAGTAAAGGAGAGAGAACAACTTATCAACATATTGAATCTTAAAAATCTAAATTAAAAGAACAGCTCCTAAATTTTATGTTGCAAATTCATGCAAAATACACAGTGTTTCTCTATAAGCATTTTAATGCCATTCAGAACAATGTGTATAAGTGAAAAATATTTCACAACGTGAGTGGCTACAAAAACAAAGTGTAGAAACAAATAAAACTCGGAATATGTAATGCGATTGCAGTTAATCTAAATAGACCTAGGCTTCGGCAATTTATGTGAAAAAAAAACTAGCACATATTCCAGTTACTAATTATAATGCACAGGTAGGTGACAGATCACAAATTAATATTATTAATGAGTAAATTATATTAAAAAACTATATTAGAATTTTTTAAATAATATATGCAATACTTCTTTTAATTGCCTTTACATTGATCTATTGTTGATCTATTTTAAATATTATTTTAAGATATATTCTTCTAAGTGCTTGTGTTGAATAGGGTTCCACGAAATAGTTTCTAGTTCTAGGGGTTCCACGAAACCACCTTCTTGCTCAAGGGGTTCCATGAGTTAAAAAAGTTTAAAGACCACTGTTATAATCTAAGGAACGGCGTTGCTTATGAATATTACAATTTTAACATAAAATAAATACCACAGAAAGTAATATTAACGCATTGCACATCCAGATATAAATTATTTACACCATTTTAAGCATTCATTACACAAAATTCGCAACAATATGAAACTACTGTATAATATTCAAGGCTTTTTATTGTTTTCATATTGTGTTGTTTTGCTTAGACAAACATCATTTGTTTTACATTTAATTAAAAAGACTATTCCCTTATTTAAACTTGATTAGATTTTTAGTTTAACTGAAATTATATATAAATAGTAATATTTTTTAAAAAATTGACAGGTGCAAACATCTTTAGAATTTTGAAAGTAATAAAAAACAAAACAAAACTAGTCTTTAATATTTGAATAAAAATATGTTAAGCACTTTTATGAAATTCAATAAGGTATTTAGTTTCTTGAAGAAAAAAATAAAAACAACAGTATCCGCCTAAATTCCAAACGTAAAATAGCAGTAATTACGAATTAAAAATAATAACGATATCCTCAAACTATACTTTTAATCGATTAAATCTATTTTTTTATTTACAGGAAGAATATTTAATACCTTAACGATGCATGCATGTCATATAACTTCTTTTAAATTAAACAGATGATTTAGTCACCCATGATATAGGAATAAAAGCTGAAAAGGGAAATCTCCTAGGGAAAAAATAAATTTTTTGAGAAATATTCTGACTTCAAGGGCTACAGTTGTGATAAGAGAAAGCTCTCTGTGACAAATGCGCTTCAACTTTTCTCGAAAAAGACTTTGGTTTCTGAAACCAAAATATCCGAAAAAAAAGTAAAAGAAGAGGGTGGGGAGAGAATGAGATCTTGATTCACGCCGCGTCTTTTCCTTCTTTTGTCTGGTTTCGTTTTTATTATTCTTGAAAGAACTACCAACTCACTTTTCAAAAGCGAAGCAATCGTGAATATCTTTTTCGTTTTATTCGAATCCAGTGCAGTTCTTGGACCTCTTGTAGAGAATAGAGAGGTTTTCATGAAACGAAATTCTAAGCATGTCTACCTCCTAGGAGGATAAATAAATATGTCAATTCAACAAAACATGTTGGGATATACATGTTTTATTAAAACAATTTTTTAAAATAAGGTAGGCTTATTTGATATATTCAAATCTATGCACACACACTATTTTTAAGAAACTTTAATGATAGTATATTTAGCTAAAATGTATTTAAGGTATCCGACTATACTGACGGAACAGTGATTTTGCAAAATCGTGTAAATGGATAATATTTATGATATTTAGTGTCACTTAGAATAGAATACATGCATAAAATTGTTTTAAGGACATTATGACAAAAAATTTTATTTAAATACAATATTTTGGCAAAAAAATAACTTAGAAAAACCTTTTTTCCAAATGTTCTCCTTTTGTAAAAAATGCTTCTCGGAAGTCGGTTTATCCATGTTTTACGAAAACAGAAGGGAGAAATTTTAAGAAAATATGCCGATAATTATTTCAAATAGTTGTAACTATGAAAATAATGTGAATTTTTCAAAAATCATAGTGGAGCCTCTGTAGAGAGATCTGAACTATATACAGGCAAAACATTAATACAATAGAAGCATTTTCTACAAAAGGAGAACATTTGGAAAAAAGGTTATTCTAAGTAAATTTTTTGCCAAAATATTGTATTTAAATCATTTTTTTTTGTCATAATGTTCTTAAAATAATTTTATACATGTATTCTAATCTAAGTGACACTAAATACCATGAAAATTATGCACTTATGCGCTTTTTTTAAATCATGGTTCCCCCGAACGTAGTCTCTCTCTCTCTCTCTCTCTCGGATACCTTAACATTTTTATTTCATAATTAATCAATGCATTCACTCACGTTAGAGAAAATAGTCCAACAAAGAGGAAGCATTGTATGTAATACACATAAATGAAAAAATAACATAAATGAAATGTAATACACATAAAAGTACATATGAAAGATACAATGATCTCAAACTTAGAGCAGCTGAGCAATTAGCGAAGTAGTTAACGAGCCTTAGAAATATCATCTTTAGGAAGGTATTGCACCACAGTGTTGCAGTACAGGCTAAAATACGATGTGATTTTGAGTAAAGAAGATGCTTGATATTGCCCTGCAGCAGGTTGGCACCAATTTGTTTTACGGAGCTTTCCCTTTGTGGAATGTTGTGATACAGTGGCAGGTCACATTTCATCAAGTACCAGGTATTCTCTATAGAGGACAGGCATGGACAGTTGAAAGATCTGGAAGTATTTATAGTTAAATTAAACAATCCTGGACTGCTCGTACTGTATGTAGCTGGTATTATCTTGTTGAAGCAAAACAAAAGGACTCCTCGTAAGGTATAGAAACACATGAGACCCTACAAACCACTGAAACGTCATTGTGCTATTGACCATTACTAGAGAGAACTGATTATCAAAGAATTTAGCTTCTCAAATTATAGTACTAGCTTTCCGGGAGCTTCATCATTTCACTACATCACCATGACTGGATCTTTTTCTAAGGGCCATCCTTAACAAGGCATAATTATCATAAGAATCTAGAACGAAGTTTGATTCATCACAGAATTCTTCATACAGTATTATTCCATAGTTATTCCTTACCTTTGGTTAGCTATCATTACAAGTGGAACTTGCTATGCTTCGGTGTCGATATATTTATACAAACGAAAAAGTAGAAGAATCAGGATTTAAGATTTGCTATTTGGATGAGTCTATAATAATGGTTTTCACATTTACTCTGCAGTTCCATGAATGGATGACTAGTTGGTGGTTTGTCTGATTTTTCCTGAATAGGAATGTTGTAAGTTATTTCTTTTCTGCAGACAAAACTGTCTAATACTACTGTCGGAAAGATTCCAGTGATGGGCATTATGGCTCGTCGATCTGCCGGAGATTTTCACATTCTAATAATAAAACTTCTATCAGACACTGGAATTCCAGAATGAATTTTTGTTTGTTTGCAAAATTTCAAGGATGTTTCACGATTCATTGAGATGCGCTACTTTCGTTGACTGACACTCCCTCTCAACTTCAACTTCAAACTTACTTCAAAAGCTATTTTTAAATACACATGCGACTTACAAGCTTACTCTCTGTAATTAATATTTAAGATTATTACCATCACAAAATAGAATATAAATTGCTATCTAAAGCACTGTAAGATGTAACCAGAAGAAAATAATTATGAAATTTTAACGCCAAAATCTATTATAAAACAAATTGAATAATTTATCTGTCAGAAAACGTAACAAACTATAGCCAAGTCATTTTCTTCATCTCGAAATGAAAAATTATTAGAGAATAGTGATATATATATATGCATGTGCTGCATTTTTATCTTTCTTATTGAAAATAACTGAATAACATAAAAAAATATACTAAACAAATTCAGTTATACACGGGACACATATCTCACAAGGAATTAAAAGGGACATTGTCTATAAATTCATCATTTATATAAATAAAATCAACTTTGACATTCTGAGGGCAATATTTTTCATTTTTACAGCTGAGTGATTTGTAGCTCTCGAAGGGATTGCTTTTAAAGATAGCCTTCTTATAAGGCATCTAATATGTGATAGTCACAATTTATAAGAAAGCTGTCTAGGCTGATATTTCAATCAATGTCATTAACTATTTGATACAATGTTTGTTATTGAAATGTTTGTTGACATTTATGAAATTGTATTACTTCTATTTTTAAGACAAAGAATTAACTGTATATAACTTTGAGGATTTATTGAACTCAACAGAAATTAAAGACATAAAGTCCATTTAAAACTTATAATAAGTATAATAAAAAATTTTAAATTCCGAATTTATAATACTCGAATTTACTGAGCTAAAAAGCAAATTATAATAATTATAATGTGGATATACGTAAAAAATAATGGTTTAAAACAAAATGGATCTCGTAATAGTATTTCAGCTAATTTATACATGTATTTTTAGAGGAAAGGTAATATATTCATAATAATGACTTTTAACTGTATCAATATAGAGAGGATCTAAAGGTTTTTGGTAAAAATAGTGAGTTTATATATACCTGGTATTACACTTTCTCTATCCTATATAATTATTTTAACCTTATTGAAACTAACAAAAACCAATTTAAAACAGACTACCTAGAATACGACTCAACATATTATGGATTATAAGAGTTAAATAGTAATATGTTTGATAAAATGGGTGCTTTTAATTTTAACATTATTATATTAATTTTTGAAAAGTAATAGCCATAGATATATTTATTGGTATATTATTCTTAATTATTTATAGTGGAGCGAAAATTTACTTAAAGAAGATAGTGAAAAAAAAATAATTGTATTAAAATATTTTTGTGTTACTCTTTATAAGATGAATATTCGTTTTAAGTTTTTATTAATATTTACAACTGTAATAAGTTTAATGTATTTGTTTAGATAACAGTTTTCTTCAGTTACATCTTAATATCTATTGATTACTGTATTTTATTATGGAGGATTCTGTAAGATAACTTGTTCGTCGCGTATTTAGAAAATTATTTTTTAAAAAAATTTGTATATAAAACTTTAAACTTTTTTTAAAAGACATTCTTTTTCTCTTAAATTTTTAAAAACTATTATCATATCTTCTAAATATAATACACATTTACTTTTTTGAAGAATATTTATACACAACTTTATTCTTAAATGACATCCTTTGAGAGGGATGTTTATAGAAAGGTGTCAGTGTATTAATTTTCGTTCGTATTAGCAATTGCATTTTACAAATTAATTTTAATATATTAAAATATCTTACATATTTATAAGTAAGTATATTAGTATTTTATACTATAGGATATGAGGTTTCATACTTAAACATTTAACTTTATATTTCCCCACAAAATTTAACTGTTCTTTTTTTCTTCTTTTTTTTTATTTCATCCCAGTAATGTAAGCATCTAAAATGGAAGGTTGGAACTTTGAAAAATATGTATAATCTTGTAATCATAGTCTTAAGACAAATATTTTGCTATTGCATTGTATTAGTTATTCTGCTTTAAGTTGTACTATCTTATTTTCTTCTGTATTGCTTAGTTTTACATTATAATTATAGCAGTTTAGTATATTTATAATAATATATTTATATGAGAAAGTTATGTCTTTAATTTTTAACACACACATACAACTTTCGTATAAAGAAAAAGTATTGATTTGAAGAACTGAAACTTTTATATTACCTACAGAGATCTCTTTCAATATTCTTTTTATTATGATTGTGTATAAAATATTTTATCCAAATATTTTTAAATTAGAAAATTACTTTTTATTAGATTAATGAATACTTAATAAAATATATATGAAATTAATTAGTCGGATCATTTTACTAATCAGTCGTGTGACATTTATTGTGCTATGGAATGTAAATGAAGCTCTACTGTTGTGTTGCTGCTTGTTTTATACCACCCTGGAGTGACCTTTTAACATAACAATGCTGGACGTCACACAAAACTTTGATTTATCCTGAAGTTTGTTAAACATTTTCTTTTCTAGCCAGATAGTTTGCGCCCTCCCCCTCTTAATAGAAAATAATTGGGCCAGACGGAAATCATTGGCAACCAATCGAGTTTATTGAGATTTAGTTAAAGACAATTTGGTAAGAAATCAGCAAGACATCTTATGAAAATATTATTAGTTCATACCACACAAAGATGATAGCTTGCAGCCTGGCTAAATGGGGACCAAAGCAAACTATGTAGCTGAAGAATTCTAGAATAAATAATTTAAATATATTGAAATTGTGTCTCTTTTTCCTGCATACTCAGTCCATCCACCCATTCTTATTATAGTTTATCCAATTCTATATTTGCCTTTATGTCTTAAAATATCCAAATATCCAAAAAGAAAGGAATCCTTTCTTAGCCTCCTAATGGCCTTCAGTTCCTAGAGCTCAACTGCGTTATATAAAACACAATTTCATAGTTTCTTCAACCTGAGTGGTGATGTTGCAAGTACTGCGTTTGTAGAATATGTGTTCCGATATGGAATCGTGATTATAGCCATTGTAATCAATTGCTTTAACATCTCAAAATGACACTCTGAAAGCATAAGAAAGAGAACAAACTCTAATAGGTATTAATTCTCAAGTTATTTAGTTGTTATTAATTCTCTAAACTTCGTGAATAAAAACTCAAAGCCACTTTTATTCTCACAAAAATTAGAACAACATACAAACTCTATTATCGAATGCAATTTTGTATTTCTAAATTGCATCAAAAGCTAAGATAATAATCATGCAGAGAGTGAGAGTTATAATTACGTCGCATTATAAAGCTGCACGAGGGCTATTGGTGATAGACCTTGTAATTTTGAACCATGGGCAAATGACAAGGATGGCACCTGAGCTGGCTACCCCCCTATCCCAACTTCGGCACTACACCAACGGGAGGAGTCTTGATAAATTGACATCGGCCACCTCTGTACGGCTGGTCTTCAGACAGGCTCGAATTCATACATGCTCCCTACCAGTCCATGACCTTGACCGCTAGGCTACCGCGGTCACAATAATCGAATAGAGCAAGGGTGGCCAACGCAAATGGCCTCGCGGGACACTTTGGAAGAACTTTATAGTCCCGCGGATCGCATATAAAAATATATATCTTTATTTTATATTTGGATCCATTATAAACATTTGCTGGAGTGAAAATATAAAACAGACTGATATATTGTTATTGTTTTCATTGTTTTTCATTTATACAAACATAGATAATATAATAATAATAATGCAGTGATCAAATAATGATTAACATATTTAATTAGTGAGATATGTTTCTCAACTTTTTCTCTTAGTTTTTGCAAGTCGATATCAATACATGTGTATTTGTGTACGTAATTGATGTTGTAGGTTTTCGTGCATTAAGTTTGAGCACAATTTATGTTTGATAAATTTCAATTTAGGAAAAAAAAAAGAACGTAAGTAGAAAAAAAAGAAGTAACGTAATAAAATAATAACAGAGTTATGGGATTTATTTTTTACAAAAAAAAAAAAAAAAAAAAAAAATCTTTAAACAAAATATTGTACACAATAATCGAATTTTGTAAAGTTGTAAAGAATCTCCCGGGCTGCAAAATTATTCAAGGCCGTCCACATGCGGCCCCGGGGCTGCGGGTTGGACACCCCTGGGGTAGAGGATCCACACCTGGAATCGCGCTTTTGTAAGGCACTGTAGTTTAGTCTAATGGGGGTAAATTTCATTCCCCAAAGCAAATTTTATTAGTGGTTTCATTTGTGGGCCATTTTAATTTTTCATGAATTCAGTTTCCTGTATATATAAATGTACATAAACACTTAATAACATTTCTTACTGATTCAAAGATATAAAATGTGTGTTATCTCTCTACTAGAATAATTAGAATATAATAAAGCTGTAATTCATAATGCATATATATATATATGACATGATTTGAAGTCAGAAACAGACTTAGTTTTTAAAAAGGAACTTTATTTTATCAAAGTCAGACATCATCTGACGCAAAAATGTAGAGAGAAAAAGAACGCCACTGAAAAATCTTAAGTGGGTTAAACACTTAAAACACCGATCGCGGTGTTCATGAGTGCTCTTGAAAGTTAATGCTGACATATAGGGCTATTAAATGTAACGATCTGGAATTAGACACAACAAGACAATAATTTTTAAACATCATTATTATAAGAAATTAGTAAAATATGTACGATGACATCACTTTTTGGGATTACTTCAGACTGGTGTGCAACATCCCCCCGGGTCAACCTCCAAGGGGATGACCAGTTTGCACACCATAAAGTTGCAAAGTTTGAGGGAAGTAACTCGTCTTTTGTGATACCTAGAATCCATGTATCTTGAAACAGAATATTTCCAAGGATAGTAAATGGTAAGAACAATACCAAGAGATCGTAAAAGCTTACAATACAGTGAAGGAGCCATCTCTCACTTTGTAAGTGGTTTGTCTTGAACTGTACAACGAGAGGTACAAGAAACATTTACGAAAGTATCAAGTTTTGTGTTCCACTCTATTCCCAATATTTGAACAATTGCATCGAATTCTTCACCTTGAGTTCGCAATAGATTTTGCAGCATTAAGGAGCTAGTAGCCCACTTATATATAAGAATTTTAATCAATAGCACTAACAAGTCTGTGATTTCTCTATATAGTGTGATGATCTGAGACTCGATCTCAACACTAGATACAAAGTAATCCATGTAAATTTTTTTGTCCAAAATGCGAGCAACAGTTGGAAAAATTTTTCATGTGTTTTGAAGCCAATTCTCTTGTTGTAGAACACAAAAGGGCTTGCAGGCTAATCCGAATGGTAGACGAGTAATTCTGTAAGTAGTTATTTCGTTAGTGAAAGTCTTGTTTTGTAACAGTTTGTACCAGAAATATCTTGTGACTTCTGTAACCTTTTTGTGTAATCTCAACTGTAAAAAAAGCTTGCTTTCCATAACACGTGATTGCAAACTCATGCATTCGGAAGCCGAGACCAACCAACAGTTCCAAGTAGCATATTTGGTGATTTCTAAAGTGCCATGCATTGATGGCATTCCAGGATCATATCAAAACAATCCGGAATTTTGTTTTTCTAAGTTTCGCCTTTTTCACAGCATGATGTAGTAGGTACTGAATTACATTTTCATTTGAGGTTTCTAGCTGGCAGACTTCAATATGTTCTTGCTCGATGTAATTCAGGATCCTCTTTACATATTCTTTCTTCAAGACATCGTTACATGTAAGTCGCTTCTAGAGAGAATCAAAAAGTTTTTTTTTTTTTTTTTTGCAACATTGAGGCTGTAAATTTCCAAGGCAGAGACACAACTCTACAATCATCTTCAGTTTGGTAGATTTTTGAAAATTCTGCCGTAATTTATTTCCCTTGAACATTCCTGTTTTTGATTTTGAACGTCTTTGATTCCAATGGAATCCAATTCCCATAAGCATCGCACTTGGTTATTCAAACGACCAACAGAGATTTCAGTAGAAACATTATAAACTTCTTGATCATGTGTGTTCTCGACCCACTGAATATTCGTCCAAAAATAGAAGGTATCATGACAAAGTAATCTTCAACCTTAATTGCCGATTTTGTTGTAACCACATGCAAATAAAAGTCACCACGAATAAGCAATTCTATAGGTAAGTAGAAGTCTTCTGGTGGATCAGCAAGTATCGGGATTTGACTTTTAACAAAGCGAACAATGTCTGCAAGGGATGCGGGATGTGGAGTATATTTATTGGAGTTTTCAAATGCTGCTTTCAAAACAGAGTTTTTATTCCACTCACTTGAAAGCGAAAATTGAATACACAGCCGCATGACCTGGGATGAAGTAAATGATTCAAAGGTATGCATATTTAGTTTTTCAGAACTAACAACTGAGAGTTTCAGTTTGTCAATAAAGCTTGCATCGACGAAGCGTGTTTGGCTACCTCCATCCAAAATGCATTGGGTTAGCTGTGGGGCCAGTAATATACACGCGTGCAGTTTGCAAATGTGTGAAGTTCGTTTTGGGATTGATAATATGGTTAACTTCCCTGTTTGGGATAGAAGTGTTTGGAATCGGTGGATTAATGGAAACGTAGTGTTTCTTTTAACATTTCGTGCCGTGAGCAAAGTAATTACGAGGACAGTTTGTCATTTTGTGTCCACGATTGGTGCACAAAATGCAGCGATTATAGCTTTTCAGCTTTTGAATGCGAGTGTTATAGTTATAGAAAAAATTTTCTGAGCCCAATGGCCTGCAGATTCACAGAAGGTGCAAAAAGGTGCATGATTATTTTTCTTTAGCCCAAAAGTACGCTTAGTATTTACATGGAAGGCAGTAGTAGGGGGTAACGATGACATAACTATTACTTTTTATTCTCAAAGCTGTAAGAGGTCCTTCCACTTCATCAGACAAAAACTCCACCATTTTTGTTATATTTTCTTCAGAAAAGGACTCCTTTTTTAACAAGAATGATCCTTTTTTAACATTCTCACCGGAAAAACTCTTATAACTTTAGGAAACAGAACACGATTTCCCTCAGAGCTTGAGGAGTGGCGTTTTGTAATGGGCATAAGTTTTCTAAAATGTCTAAGTGGGTTTGGATAATCCTATCTTTTTGTTTCCGTATTTAGATATCAACAAGTCCTTAACAGTGTTATAGGTTTCAGCAAATCACTCTGATTCCGTCAACGAGTCGTTTTGCTTCACCATCAAAAATTTCTCAAAAAGTCGTGTTTGTCGACTAGCTAGAGAGAGTCGTTATAGGAAATATACGTTTAAAAACACTCCCAGAAACATGAAAATTCATCTACGTCTCCATAAAATGTGTTTATTACAATCGAGGGTAATTTCCCTTTCATATTAGGATTTGGTATTTGTCCAGTAGAGGGTAAAGATTCAGAAATTACCTGATTGGATCCTTCTTGAATTTTCTTTTTGGTGAGAAAAATTATCAGCTTGGCGTTACCTTCGTATTTTTCACATTCAACTATGCCTTGTTTGTATTCATCATCTGGCAACAAATTATGTATTTCTTCGTGAACTTTGCTCAAATCATTTAGTCTTTTCTTTCAAACGTTCTAGTTCATGGTCCATATTGTTACCTAGCGGCACTTTTTTCACCTTAGTTATCAAGCGAGTTACAGCTAAACATATCGTAATCTCTTCCGTTTCGAGTTCTCCAGTGTATCGTTTGGCGCCATGGCTTAAAAAATATATATCGTAGTTCGTAATAAAAGTACCAGGCATCAATATATTTCACGTATATAAAAACTCCCTGATTTCTTCCAATAAGGTTTCGGCACCAGTTGTTAAACAAGTAAACATTAAAACAGAAATTAAATAAACATTTAAAACAACAGCGCTATTTTCTCGTTTTTTCCTTTATTCTTTTGTACACACGAAAAAAAAAACCTATTGCCTTTCACAAGACAATAATTTTTAAACATCATTATATTATAAGAAATAAGTAAAATATGCAGGATGATGTCACTGTTTGGAATTACTTCAGACTGTGTGTAGAATTCAAGCGTGCAACACATTTGTGTGTTTAAGTTTTTCAATTCCTACTATTAACTCACACTCTCTATTTATTTATTTATCTTGGCGGAATTTTCAATCGTTAATAAAATACACTTTAAAGCACTAAATTTTGCTGGAATTTTATATACATGATTATTTTGAATGACAATATAATAATTTAATTATAAATAATACAAATTAATTGATTAAAATTAATTATTCAGAGAATTACAAATACAGCCACGTTGGCATCATTTTTGCGACTTAGCACCATTTTGGTGACTTGGGTCAAACCTTTAAAATATTTTTTTCCTCAATTTTAAAGCATTCAATTGAACTGAAATTTTATATACACGATTGTTTTGGATGGCAATACGGTATTGATATTAATATTTCTGTTTTATATTAATTGTAACTATTTAATAAAATGTAGGTAAAATAAAATTTTTCTTTGTTGATCTAAGTAGGAATTGACTTATTTTTTTTTATGTTACTTGTTTTTATTTATTTCAGAGCAGGCATTTCAGATTGAAGATATAATGTATATAGTGTCGAAAGTAACCATAGATGTTTCATAGTTAGAACTTATACCATATTTTGCTATCATTTCTGTATCGTAATCTTAATCTGTCGAATTTTTCGAAGTTATTGTAAGAAATGTAACATAAGAATGCCTACTGATCTTCAAAACTTGAAAGTATAACCAACTGTGATATATACAATTTCATTTTATACCTATTCCTTTTATGATTCAATATTTTCTTTGTATCAAAAGGCAACGGAAAAGGAAGGATTACTTTGAAGCATCGATGTACAAGTGTTTTCAAGATAGGAAACCAGGTTTTGTTTTCTTTACAGTTCGCAAACATCTCGAAACAAAGACGTAAGACACATAAACCACTAACATGTAAGAGGAATATAATCCTCTTTGAATAAACCTTTTTCAAAAGCGAATTCGTTTTTTCCCCCCTCTTTTGAATGCATCTTCTTTTTCGTGACATTTTCTGGAACCGTAACTTGTCAAAGGTAGTAAGGAAGCATTCGATATTTAGAAGAAAAAAAAAAAAGAGAGAAAAAATATACAAGAAAATCTTGCAAAAAATTTGAAGATTTGGGCAGGGAATACGGGATGCAGTTTATTTGACATGCGTTTTACATTTTCTAGATGAAATTTCTAAAATGGTGTTAGAGATGGAAAAAGATGTGAAAGGAAAAAGCTATGAAGAATCTTTGCACCTACTCTTCTTATTTTCGAATGATGTTTTGGAAAAAGTGAGTACAATGTAAGATGACAGTATGTGTCAATTAAAGCTACCTTAGATTTTTCTTGACATATATTTATCGTCAAATTATATTATAAAAGAGAAATAACATGTAAGATTATAAAACTATGTTTGTATTGAAACAAGTGTATAATATTTAAACTTGACTTGTGTTTTAAGAAAATTACTCGTAGATCTTTGACCAATATAAGAATTATTCATAACATTTGGCGAAATTACGTTATGGAAAAATTTAAGATGCTTAATTTCAATTTAGAAAAGAAAAATCAAGAAAGACCGATGAAAATTAAAATAAGCTTTATTAAAGAGAAGGTTGTCTCAATCTTTGTCGTAGTTTTGCAAAAAAACCCTAGTTTTTAATTAAAAAAACTGTTTTAAAATTATTAAAATTAAATTCGCTACTTTCAAAATGTTTTTTCATATTGATCGAAGTTTTAATCCCTTTTTAGCTTGAATTTTGTTTTAAATTCAATTATTTGATTTGCATCTCACACATTTTTATAGATAAATACACTCCCTATTATTGACTCTTATTGGTATGGAATGAAAATGTTTAAATTGTTTCAAGTCTATTTATATCGAATTCCAAGTTCATTTAATTATTCATATGTTTTAATTTTAATGTGAAAAAATTTATAATTTTTTTTATTTACAAATGTTGCCAAGCACTTTTTTTAAAAAAATAAATCTTTAAATAATTATAGGTTGTATATTTTGATGAAAAACTGTGCGATGTTGCTGTTTTAAGAATTTTAATATCTTGGGTTAAATATAGTAAATGTAAGATTGTAATTTCCATTTATATTCAGGCTAAAAAAAAATAAAAATAGTAACTATAAAATATAGAAAAATAATTGTATATTATGTAAATTAATTTTAATTCTTAAGCCGCTCATGCCGATCAGTGTTTATTTGAAACAGAATAGCTTTTTCTATATATATTAAAACAAATGAGGATATATAATCTAATTCAAATGAGTGATGCGGCACAATATTTAATATTTCATGTCCTTAGACTAAATGTGCTACCGACAGTTGTAGTTTAAAAATTAGAAACATTTGTATTTGATTAACTTAGCAACATGGTTTTGTACAAGGAGTTTTAATATTATTGTGCTTTTAAATTCATGTTTTTTGTTTAATTTGCAATTCACGTAAAATGAACTTATTGTGTGTGTGTGCGTGTGAGCACTTTATACTTCAATCTATATTGTTTAATTTTTCATGTCACCCGTGCTTAGAAAGGGTATACCAGCTATTTACTATATGATATTTGATATTTATATTGGTGAGACTTTTAGTATTTTTATACTTTTATACGCTATTTATTAAAAAAATACATATAAATCGGTTTTTTACTTTTTTAGGTTATTCTATATTCACATAACTTGATTTCCGTTCTCTTGGAATATTTAGCTTATCCCACTCTTTTTTACACGCACACACGCACGCACGCACGCACACACACACACACATACACACACACGAAACAGAGAATTGGAAACTTAAAAATATAGATCCTACAGCATTATAAATATTGCTGACAGACAGCCTTTCGTAATTTATATAAAGGTGGGGTTTAACCAGTTTTCCGTAAAACCAACTCTCCCCTTTTCTGCTTATAACACCAAGCGAAATCCTATTAAGAATAATGGATAGAAGTTCTAAATCCATTATAAGAGAAATTTAACCTACTAAGTATACTTTCAAAAATGTTAAGATCACGAAGAATCAGGGAACAATAAACAAGCTATTAAGATTCAGGATAGGAAGGCACAGATTTTATGCAATAATATTTCTAGTTGAATTGCAGCACAGCGATTTATACAAATGCAATTACAAATAAAGTATTAATTACTTAAATTATAGGAATAATTCTAAGAATAGTTTTGTATTTAGTCGTCTGGGTGGAGTGGTTGGGTTGTCCCTGGCCTTCTGCACCTAAGGTTGCGGGTTCGACACCGGTCCATGTTGGTGGATTTTCGTGATGCAGAAAATCGATCGTCGATTATACGACATGTAAAAGATCCCTAGAGTATCTGTTTAGCTTAGGTGCTCTCTGCAAAATTAGATCCTAGTATAGGTTCGCATCATCAGAGCTCAGGTGCCTTCCTCTAGATAGAAAATTTGGCGTCAAAATTGTCTACGGTGATTGGTATCCACCTATATGGTGCCGCACTTTAAAGAAAGATACCAGCTTCCAGGGAATGTATTAGGTCTGCAATTTTAAAAACCAATCCTCAACCCCATTAGAAATGTAAAAAAATATTTTTGTGTATTTTTCTACACTATAATACTACGGTTAAAAGTAAAATTATTGGAATTTTTTAATTATTATTTTTGAGTGTTAATATTGTGCCATCAACGAAATGCATATGTATTTAATTAAAAGTTAATAATACTTGGAAATATGAGTGCTTACCATATTTTCTTTCAAACTATTAATATACAAATAATAGAGTTTCATCCATTTATAATTCTTCATTCGTTCATCAAGGACTAGAATATTCGTGAAACGCATTCTACGATGCCGAAAAAGAAAAAGAAACTACCATAAAGATAAAATCCCTACAACCCTAGAACAGTAAACCCGGGATCTAAATTCCTATAGATATTTTAAATTCAAATTTCTTCGACGGTTACCTCATGTGCATAACCAAGTACAACCGAAAAATGCGCAGAGTAAAATCTACAAATGCATGCGGAAAAAGAAAATGGCGAAATTCGAACTAAAGAAATAAATATGATTTTCTCGAAGGTTAAAGTTCATTAAAAGTCACTACGCATCTGGTTTTTCCTACGCCAAGTCTAGATCTTGGAATAAAGTCTATCACACAAAATAAGAAAGAAAAGAAAACGGTTGCGGCAGCAGGAAAAAAGATTAAATAAAACTCGGGTTGCAACTGACATTCTCATTTCTCTTCGTTGCGTCCGAGAACCCTAAACGGTCCATGTCCGGGTCCATATCCAGCGAACTGGATAAAAAGCTAGAGGAGTTTATCTCTGTAGCTAGAAGTCTATAAATGTCCCCCAGCACTGGCTGTCGGAGGAAACGATGTCGTCAGCATGATGTCCAATGGTCAGTACAAAAGACCTTTACAGACATGAAGACTTCCATTCAAATCCATTGACACCTCCGTTGCCGAGTTGAAAAGGAAAATATCCTCTACTCTTCAAATATTGATTTTTAGTCAGATATTGAGTTCGGTTTTATTCTGACGGTAGATTATTTATAATTGAATGTGTCTGTCAGAGTGAAAAAAATGGATTTCTAACCAAGACAGTAGTACGATGAAAAATATTTAAAACACATACACATATTTTGGAAGTTAAAAAATATATAGTTCGTTTGATTTTTATAAATATTAAAATCGAAACAAAGACTATTTTAAAAGTATAATTGAAACTATGAATCCCTTCATTTGGGTAATATAATATATAATTGATGTGAAATAAATAATATTTTTTAAAAAAAACTGAAAAACACCCTTTTCTAGCTAATTGAAATAAGTTGTATCTTTTAGTAGCCAAATCTGGAATTAGCCGCCAAATCTGGAAATTGGATCTGAAATTATTCGCCAGATGCGGAATAGGATTTGAAAATGGGACATTGTTAATCCTGATGATCCTGATCAGGACAATAGAACAAAATTATTAAATTATTGTATTGTCATCGGTCCTGGACAAGTGAGCAAAATTTTGAATTAATCTGACCTTTTAAAGTGGGTAAAAATTGAGTTCAAAGAGAAAATTACATACAAGTGAAGCTTATAAAAGGGTGTTAAAAAGTAAGAGAAACTGTAGGGAAAACCTTTTGAAAGAAAACTAAATATTTTGTGATAAATAGATGGACTCTCATATTAAATACTCTGCTGAGGATATAAAAAAATACAATAAAGGGATCATAAACCTTTTTAAACATGAAATTTAAAAAAATTTACATTACAAAATGACGAAAATTATATAAGACAACATGCTCTTATACAATTGTCTGATAGAGAGAGTAAGATTAGTCGTACTACAAAGCAGCACGAGAGATATTGACGATGGACCTCGAAATTTGGAACCTCGTTCAAGTAAGAAGGACTCAACTGAGTTAAAGTACTGCATATCAAAGCCTCGAAAGATTTAATGTGTATCAGCCATTTCTATGCAGTGGCTCTTCAATGGCACCAGGACTCGAACCCGCAAGACGTCGACAACAAGTTTGCGAACATAACCACTTAGCTATCCTCCGTTTATCAAAAACCCGAGAATGTACTTTCATAGCTGAACCCGAGGAGCAATCAAACTCAAACTTATTAATAAAACGGTAATATAAATAAGAGTATATATATATATATATACTCCCCTGAGCACTCTTGCTGCAACACATGCTTAATCTTTCCTTCATGAATTAACAATACTAAGTGCGACCACCGACATTGCGCCATCTTCTTATACTCCATTTTTAACCATCATCCCGTCTACTCCACGACTAGCACTTAAATAGAAACTTTCATTTACATAAAATCAAGTCATCTCTACGGAAAGCGGTTTTCAATTAAAATCATCACAGTTAAAAAGAATATTTTACCCAAGAAGATTAATAGAAGCAAAAATAGTGCCCGTTACAGAATGAAAGTTATTAAACTAGTATGATTTCAAACATTTTTTTGCATTACTATATATTTCTCTGTATACGTCTAACTTTTATTTTGAGAAATCTTAACCCATTTATTGCGTAATCGAATAGTATTTTGGAGCTAACTATATATTATAACATGAAACTAGAAACTAATTAATATGCAACAGAGGTAATTATTTTTAGCTAAATAATTCCTCATTTAAATTAATTATAATGTACAGGAATAACAAATGTTATACTTTAAAGTAAGTTTTTTTTAATCTAATTTAAACGTAAAGCGTCTATAACAATGCTCTGTTTATCACGGAACCGTATCAATAAATTAAAATAATGGTAATAATAATAATAAACCACGAGTCCTGTACATATTTTAGTCAGATACAAATTTCGACTGCTAAATATAATAATTTACTCCGCCATTTATTTTTCATATGTATGCTGTTTCATATGCTATATTTAGTTGAATAGTGGGAAAAAGATAACCTAAATATCAAAATGAATTTTTCCACCGCGCATCGTAAATACGGAACTATTTTCTAACTCATAAGCCATTATAATTCTCAGAACCAAATAAGTTTGAAGATTAAATTTGTACCTTCAATTCGCTCCTTATAAAATATTGATAATGTTTTGAGAGTTCTATGCTTGTTTGGACATATGCTAAACAGAAGATGTTACTATGAAAAAGGAAAAAAAATTATATCCTATTTTTTTTTATAAAACTTTTATTATATTTATCTTTTGTAAATATAATATTTTTGCTATCAAAATCAATGAGGCTTTCCCAGCATTGATTATTTTTTAAATGTCTACTATAGATAAAGACAGTTATTCTTACTTTAAATGTATCAGGAACGCAAATAAATCTTTGTTACTTAATCAGCATCTGATCATTTTATTCAACGTCTACCAACTGCATTTAAGGTTACTTCACTGCGAAGTTTTATTTCAGTTTCACAAGAATATGATATTGCCCATTTAGGGAAATTCCAGATTTATATCATTAGATTTTAGGGATTGCATGTTGAAGTAAAAATTTCACAATATTGCTGTATTTTGGCAATCTTACACAAAATCGTTAGCATTTTTCAATATTCCTACTATTACCTCACTCTCTCTATATATATTTATTTATTTATATATTTAGCTTATTCAAATTTTCAATTGTTAATAAAACACTTTCTATTCATCCAATCAAGTTCAAATAATTTTTTTTAACTTGCAGTGGATGACACTTGTTGTTAATATAGTTTTTTTTCAAATATCAGTTCATGAATTTAATTTAATTTAATTAATTACTGGTTTTTGACTCCAACTTAGAGTCGTCTTTATTGTTGTAACAATGTAACTGTTAAAACAAAGATGAAAGTTGGCGCCGAAAACCTGTTTTTCAGCCAAAACGGGTGTGCACTGTTACAACAATGCAGATAAATCATGCTCTCTTTTCAATTCTTACTATTAGTTGATTCTCTCCCTATATATATATATGTATGTATATATACATCCTATTCAAATTTTCAATTGTTAGTAAAATACTTTCTATTCATCCATTTAAAGTAGGAATTGATTTAAAAACATTTTTTTATATTACTTGTTCCTGGCTAAAATAATTTTTTCTTATTTTCTAGGAATATAAAAACGGTATTTTAAGCACAGTTAGAAAACAATTAATACATTTCTTCTGTTAGGTAAGAGTAAATAAACACAATTTATGAACAGAGTAACTTAAAAATAAAAGCTTAAGGTATCCGACTACGTTCGGAACCATGATTTTAAAAAAGCGCATAAATGGGTAATTTTCATATTTAGTGTCACTTGGATTAGAATACATGTATAAAATGATTTAAGGTTATTTTGACAAAAAAAAAATACTTAAATACAATATTTCGGCAAAAAATTAACTTAGAATAACCTTTTTTTCAAAATTTTCTTCTTTTGTCAAAAATGCTTCTATTATAATAATAATTTGCCTGTATATAGCTCAGACCACTTTACAGAGGCTCAACTATGATTTTTGAAAAATTCACATTATTTGCAGTTACAACCATTTGAAATACTTATCGGCGTTTTTTTCTTAAAATTTCTCCCCTCTGAAATTTTCGAAACTCATAGTTGAGAATTTGTACAGAGATCTGAGCTATATACAGGTAAAATATTATTATAATAGAAGCATTTTTGACAAAAGGAGAACATTTTGAAAAATGGTTACTCTAAGTTAGTTTTTTTGCCGAAATATTGTATTTAAATAATTTTTTTTTGTCAAATTGTGTCCTTAAAACAGTTTTGTAAATGTATTCTAATCTAAGTGACACTAAATATCATGACAATTATCCATTTATGCGTTTTTTTAAAATCACGGTTCCGAATGTAGTCGGATACCATAATTAAATTTTTTTGCATTGATTTGAATCAGAAACGATACTATTTTAATGTAATTAAAGCCTTCGCTATTAAATATATTCTAAATCATATAAAAATACTCATACACATAATTGTATTTAACAAAACAATTCTAAAACAATCCTTCAAGTCTTATTATCAAAAATTTATTGAATACAAAGTACTGGAATTTCTAGAATTCTCATCCCTGGAATAAATGGATTTTATATTAATTTAGGCAAAATATGGTCTTTAAGTCAACAGTGATTAATCTTTAAGTGTAGATTTGTATCTCGTACGCTATTTTCCTTAGCTACAAACTTTCAAAAGATCTTTTAAGTTTAGTATCGACAAGGTGATTAGCGTCAAACGCTTTATCCTTAATTATATATATAGTAGCATATTATTAAAATAAGTAGGATTTCCGCACTGAATCTAGGAAACTAGCAGCTCAAATCGACTTTTCCGGAAGTTTATTTTCACTATAATTTCATTCTTTCATTTTTTCCTTTTAAATTGCTCTATAACTGAAGAATATATAATTTCATATGTGTTGCAACTTCTTATCTAATACGAAAGAGGACCAAAATAGCAGTTTCAACTAAACAGGTTTAAAACAAAGTAAAGAAATATTTTGTTTGGCCAGTGCTAACGACAATTCTTGTTCGGATTCATGTTTATTGATTCGAATTCTATAAGTTATATTGGGGTCTGATTTTGTCATTTATTTGTTTTTCTATTTGTGTGTAATATAATCGTTCACACGAGAATTGAACGGTGCAAAAGGAAATGCATTCTCATTGTTTATTGTGTTCGAGTGCTAAAACAAGATATGACATCCAAAGAGTCTGACGATATAATAATCTCATTGTATAATTTGTTAATTTTTTTACTTATATCAATATAATGTAAAATATGATTAGCAACTATCAAATTTTCTTTTTTACTTTTCTATATCTCGTAAATTGATTTCATGTTTTAATTTTTGAGAAATGATTAAACTATATCAAATTCCAAAGATTAGTCTTCATTAAATTATAGTATATAATATTGCGAGATATGCAGTGATTCCTATTGAGATGAATTTCAAATGGCATGAAAAAATGGTTTTCTCAAAATGTGTACAGGTATAGTACAAAATAATACGAACACCTGTGTAAAAATGAAATTTTGTTATTAGTTAAGTGTTGGGCCACTTCTGGCCTAAATGACAGCTTGCATTTGACGTGGGATTGGCGAGTAAAGTTCTTGAATAAAGTTCATCAGAATTTGCAGTCATTCCTCATACAGGGCCGTCTCGAGTTCTGACTGCATGCCTGGAGAGGAAACCAAGCATGGGCTATGTGTTCTCTAAAAAAATCCAGCAAATACTCAATGATGTTCTGATCAGAATACTGGGGTCAACGCATTAGATGTTTCACTTCATCATCATGTTCATGTAACCCATTTTGAACATAGCGAGACATGTAAATGGGGGCGCTGTCATCTTGGAACACAGGGTATTCTGCAGAAAGAGAGTATAAAGCATAGAGTGAATATGATATGCGAAGATGCTTCTATTATGTTCACCTGTGATCATTCTCTTTAAGACAACGAGAGGGCCCGATTTGTGGAAAGATATTACGCACCACATAATCACAGAACTCGTTCCTTGTTTCTCGGTTTGAACCAAGCAGTCAACATGAAATGCTTCTGCCGATGTTCACCTGATGAACACACATCCGTTGCTTCGGAATAATGTAAATTAGGATTCATCAGACTAGATGACTTGTTCCCTTTGCAGTTGTGTCCCGTTTAGTGGTTTCCGCACTACTGTAGTCTCGCCTTAGCTTTCCAAGCTGAAATCAACGGTTTGGGAATAACTTCTCTTCTATGAATGTTCGAAGCATTCAGCTCCTGTTGAATAGTTTTCATTTATACGGGTTTCTGAAGTTGAGTATTCATCTCGGATGTTATTTGCAGCAGTGTAGTCTTGCGTTTTCGGGCGATTATCCTCTTCAACACTCGTCTACCACGGTTCTTCAACTTCGACTCTTTTGTCTACTGTTGTTCTTCGCAGAAGACACCTTGTGATATGGTCGATCTTTGTCGACCATATCGTGGGGTTTCAGCGTAAGTTAGAGGTGTGGGATTCTCGAAATGAAGAGACATTTTAGAATTCTTAATATGACTTGTATTAAGAGTTTAACTTAAATTACTTATATATTGAACAAACTTATATTAAGTGAGAATAAACCAAAACACGTAGCCGTAGTTAACACAGATCGCGCAATTGGATCACTTATCTAAATAATTATATTATCCGCCTACTTTCAATCCTAATAATATTTCGAATTCGGAAAATAATCTTCCTACCTTGAATTTTCAACCACCGGTTCAATCAACTTCAGATATTCAGTTAGGCTCGAGTACAATGGTATGTACCTTGTAATATTGCCTAGATGTCCGTGATTCTTGGGTAGGCCGTCAAATTACACTTCTACCTTTTTCAAACTCAACTTTCACTAAATTGCCATCCCGCTTACTAAAACTTCTTTCCTTTTAAAGGTTATCTTATTTGCATCTATCCTTCGTTTCACTTCTTGGATTTGGGTTGAAAAAGATTTGCCATTAATCTTGGCCGTCAAAGAACACAGAGGTTATGTTAGAGAAAGGACGCGTGAGCCGTCACAACCTTACAGAAGTTTGTGTAGACTATCGTTACCCTTGTCACAGTGGTCCATGAAACACCCACAAGGTTGGCTGTTCTTGACACGGGCGCTCCAGGGAGGTCAGCTTCAATTGTAATGCATCTTTACACGTCAGAGAGGTCGGACATAATCACGCTTTGCTAGGAATACAATTTTCCCACACAACTCTCACACATTTAAATGCTTGACTGATACCTTCTGTTTCTCCACCATTAGGAAGCACACTGTTGCGATATGTGGTGGCCGTTTATTGGACGGTCGAAGAACGACTCATTTTTAAATGGGTGTTCCTATTATTTTCTCATTTTCTTGTATCTCCCACAGATATGTGAGAAGAACAGAGGGATTGACGTGGAGAGTGGTCTGTGCGTTATTTATCTGTACTACGTGGGGGTTATTGACTACAATTTGCTAGAGGGTTTTACTTCCTTGATAGTACAAAAAGTCTCGAAATAGAATAAGATAAACTTTATTATTTAAGGTGTCCGACTACGTTCGGAACCGTGATTTTGCAAAAGCGTATAAATAGAGCATATTTATGATGTTTAGTGTCACTTAGATTAGAAAATGTATATAAAATTGTTTTAAGAATAGTATTACAATAAAAAATTATTTAAGCACAATATTTTGACAAAAAATTAACATAGAATAACCCATTTTCAAAATGTTTTCCTTTTATGAAAAATGCTTTTATTATAATAATATTTTGCCTGTATATAGCTCAGACCTCTTTACAGAGGCTCAACTAGAATTTTTGAAACGTATAACTTAGAAGTGGGTTTATCCATGTTTTACGACGACAGAGGGGTGAAATTTTAAGAAAAAAAAACGCCGATAATTATTTCAAATGGCTGTAACTCTGAAAATAATGTGAATTTTTTAAAAATCACATAGTTGAGCCTCTGTACAAAGATCTGAGCTATATACAGGCAAAATATTATTGTAATAGAAGCATTTTTCACAAAAGGAGAACATTTTGAAAAAAGGTTATTCTAAGTTAATTTTTTGCCGAAATATTGTATTTAAATAGTTTGTTTTGCCAAAATGTCCTTAAAACAATTTAAACATGTATTCTAATCTAAGTGACACTAGATATCATGAAAATTATCCATTTATGTACCTTTTTAAAATCACAGTTCCGAACGTAGTCGGATACCTTAAATTATTCAAGTATCTGTTGCGTTTTTAATTTCTTTTTAATGATAGTTCAGTTTGATCTTTATGTTTTACAAAGTCCAAAACATAACTTGAACCATTTTTACATTTGTGTTTACCTTTAGAGTCATTTTAGTTTATTTTTCTGATATAATTCATAGCATCGCTAAAGTAATAGTTTGAACTTATATTCTAAATTTGAGTTAATTTTTTTAAAAAGACCTCTTAGACATCTAATTTAATAAATCCATGTTAAGTGTACGTGATTTCATAAAATAATTATTGTTGCACTTTTTACAAGTTCTTTTTATGTTGTTTTTTTTTCAAATGTACTTGATTTCAAACGGCCTGCCAAAACTGAATTCTGTTTTTGAAACATTGCCTCTTAAATAAGCAAAAAAGTAAATAAGATTTTACAATTTTTTCTGAGAAAATTGTTTATTTTAATTATTTTTAACATATAACGAATTGAAAATATATTTTAAGTTGTAGCATGAACAAAGAATATGTGCGTATTCAAAACTTAATATAAAATAATATATATCATTTATTATGTTTTCGTTTCTCATATGTGTACAACTTATAATATTTTAACTATCAATTTTTTTCTACTCAAATTAGATTAATCGTAGGTTTTGATACATCAGAATTACATGTGTTTGCGGGTAAAAAATATATTTCAAAATTTATTTGCTTTCATCGAAAGTGATAATGTGTGAAAGTGACTATGATTTAACTATGAAATAAAATACTTTACAATAAAATCTCAGTTATACTATCTGAAGCTTTCTCGATCTTTCCCTAGAAGAAACAAAATTAAATTCCTTTTTTTAGAATTAATTTAATTGTAATATAAGTTTTAAAAATGTTGAGGAAATCTTATTAAATAAATTAATTAACAGAAATGATGTGTTTGAAACATATTTCGTAATGTTTTTCTTTCATTTTTTAATACACATTATTTCTTTCGAAACCAAAACATATATCGTTTCTAGTATGTTTGAAGGATTACTTAAGCCACTCTTTGAATAGGGTAGAGCAGTTTTTTTAAAGATTTTGAAGGATATTTATCGTGAAAATATTTTAGAGATTTAAAAAGTTATTTGGTTTTTTTTAGAGATGCTGGGTTTTTCCTAGAAGGATTTTTATCATTCCTTTGCAAAGTAAAATGTATATATTTTTAAATAAGTGATGTGTCTGAAGGATTAAGTGAGAGCTGGTCGATTACCTTCTAAAATATTTCTAAACATAGATATTGAGAAAAAATATTTGATGGTATTAAAAAAGTAACAAGGAGTAAAGATTAATCTTACTCTATACAGTGTGGTTAAGTTTACATTAGATTAAAAAAAATTAGTATCTTTTTTCTGATATATGAAAAAATAAATTTTAAATTCGTTTTTTTTTCCTTTTTCTGAAAAATAACGAATTTTTTGGCATTGTATGAATAATTTAAAATACAAAAAAGTAAGAGGTTTTTTGGTATAACGTTTCATGTGGCATTACATATGTCAATATCGCTTAAGTTAAATTAATAAAATAAATTTTGTCCATAAATAATTTATAAGCGCTGAATGTCTTTGTACTACCCGAATTTGGACATTAAGCGTAAGTCGTCGAATAAGGGGAAAAAATGTAAATATTTTATGAAAGCATTTGAAACACGATATTAAGAGCTGTGTGAGGACATATAATATCAGCTAAAAATTTTAAGGCACAACTGTCATAGAAATTTCTTAATGTTTTTTGCAACTGAAGAAGTTAGAGAATCTTTTGGCTTTCCAATATGCATAATTGAAATATATTTAAACCACTCAAATTCCCCAATGTTAATGATTGCATAAATAGACTTCGAAATCTTTTTATTTCTTTCAATATAGATAAAAAGAAAAGTAATCACAATTAAGGTATACTTTTGCAGTAATGAGTAATAATTCAAGTGATCAAAAAATGTACTGAATAATGTATATTTTTTTTATGTCTTTGCAATAGTTAATAAAAATTTTCCCAGCTTCTTGATTTAAATCATATTACATTGATTGTGCACTGTTTTAAATGAATAAATAAATCTTTATGCTAGAATGAAATGAGCGAAGGTATTATGAGAAGTGAGAGAGGACTTGAATTCTGCAGAAATGTTTTCCGTCAACCATTTTTGCAGTGACTAAGCGTGTGTGACGCCGGAATTCATGTAGTATCTGGTAATTCCCAATCGTAAATTAAATTAATGCAATCTAGGGCTCGTTTCTGGTGCCCAAACAGGAAAATTGTTATTACATTTGGTGCAAAATACAATTTCGCCCAGTTCTACATTTTATTGACACTTCTAGGGTTTTATATGTCATTTCTTAGAATTGAATACTATGAAAGACAGTGGGTGTTTTCTTGTAGAGGTCCTCTTTTGGAGACCATATGCAAAGCACAAAAAGGAGAGTACTATTAAATAATTAAATAATTCTCTTTCTGGTTACCATAATTCTTCTACAAAGTTCATTGGAATACTGGCATATCTTTGTAAAAAGAATCATCTAAAAATCTTGGTATGGCTCTTTAAAAGCGTAGTCTGATATTACAGCTTCCCAGTCAAAGTATTCTTGATGAGTTGAAACCCTTTCGGAAACTCTAGATAGGATTTATTTGTCTTATTTTCAAATGCATTGTTGACAGTTTGATTAAATGTATTAGGTTTTTCTAATTACTCCATATTTATTTATATGCCTAAGATTTTTACTTTGGCGCAATTGAAAAGAAGGAATTTAATTTTGATAGTATGCTGATAAACTAAATTGTATAACATGTAGAATATTTATGTTTCCCTAAAAGCAAGTTAAATCATTCGATATAATTTTATTTTAATAAAATAAATTACAAAAAGGAAAAGAGAGGAATAGAATTTTAGTTAAATGATTTTGTTGTGAAGTAAAGAAAGAAAAATACTTTTCTGATTGTGTACATGCTAAAATGTATTTAAATTAGTTTTTACTATACTCAAAACGGTTTCTTTCCTATATTGTGATATCGAAATTTTAGTTATTTAAGATGAATAAATAATTCAGTTTTTATTGGATTACAGCAGAATAGAAAACAATTTTAGAAAATAAATCATTATATGCAAATTTTTTTATCGATGTAATCTATTTACTCGATAATAGATTAATCTCTGTTTGCTATTTTACTTTTAAGGAATGTTTAAATTCTGAAAGTTCCTCAAAGTTATAGATTTATCCAAAATGCAACACCATAGACAAAACATCTGAATTTTCTGAAACATGTGTGTCAACCCGTCACACATCATGAGCATTTGCAGTGTTACCTGTAAGGGCCTGATAAAGGGAGAACCGAATGCAGTTTTGAATTACTTAAATTGCATTTTCATGTGCTTATCTTCCTTAAAAAGCTTCAGCATGGAATCATTTCAGCATATTTCTGAGTTCGACTAAGAATGTGGATTATCCTTTTGAAAATGCAGGGGTGTTCGTTTCGGATGTAACCAAGCAACAATGATATGGATCTGAAATTGATGGATGCAAAAGAAAATGACTGACCGACAGCACCGATTGCACCAACATCGTTTCATGAATGCACGGAATGACAGGCATATTTTGAGCGTAGCAAGGGGATTGATTACTCTGCTACATCAAGAACAATATCCTAATAAATACGGCCTATAGAATAACAATCGGTGTCTATACGTATCATTCGACCTTTTTTTCAGACCAGTGGGATGCTTACAAAGCATCCATTACTGCAATTACCTTTGTCTCAATCCCACGGGATTAGTATCTTAATGGTGTATCGAAATGTAGTCATGGAAAATCAAAAGGCAAATCATAATCCTTACAAATGAATCAGACTTCTGCTTGCAACACTAGAATAAGTGAATTAAAGTCAGGCCCGTGGAGAGAGGTGGTTTATGGCTGATATGCATAGCAGGATGAGTCCTATATCTGGTACAAAATGTTAGAGTTGTATTTTATTAAACCCTCGTATGGCTCTTGAAATTGTAGTAATAAATACCAGATTGTATTTTTAGCCTCTCGGGAGCAGACAAGTTTTGGAAATAATTCTTAGCATACCTAATCAGATTTAAACAGTTAAGGGATCTATGCTGTTTGCCACGGAAGCTATGTGAACTAATTTCCAGTTGCAACTAGATGTATTAGACATGTTTTTTCCCTTTACCATATAATACTCTGGCTTTATTAAGAATATTTTTAATCTGAATTGGTTATCATGTGTTTGAAATCTTTAGTTTGGCTTAACCTTCTGATTGCAGCAATTTCATATTCATTATTGGTACTACGACAAACTAGTTTTTTTTCTGAATTTTTAGAGGCTGTTACTCTTATCTTCAGAGAGCTTGCCTGTGACCACATTCCAAAAGGAAAATGCACGGCTACACCTGCCATGTAATATTCAAGACTTTTTCTTACCTAAAAGATTCATAGGCCTTTGTCTGCCGCTTACTCTGATCTAATGTCTATCGAAACATCTGGTCTATAGAACGATTGACCTGACATGTACTACTTATTGCTGCAACACATAAACTGTGACTATAAATGGAGGCTGAAAGGCATGAGCTGCCGTATCTTGATATGACTTCCAAAACCTTTTCCATTCAATGCTGATGCATGTAGCAATGATAATTGCCAGCCTTGTTGTCAAATCTAATCTTACCATCTTTCTCACCTCACACAATTTTTCTTTGGCTTTGATACACCTTGTTCTTCATGGAGTATTTTTGACGGGCACAACAATGTATATAAACAAAGTAATCTAAGCACTTGCATTGGTTTGTCATAGCTGTGATAAATACTTCAAAATTTTGTTTCTTATATTGGTTATCTATATCTTTGAAACAATATAGAAAACATAGCAATTGTTCAACTGGAGTTTTTGTTACAATTAGAAAGAAACACGTGACTTGAATTATGGAGTATAGTATATTCTGGACAATATATCCTGAACTACTGTAATTCTATTCCTCATAAGGCTTCATAGGTATTTAGACGTCTTGGATGCCAAAGAATTTAAAGATAAACTTTTAAAGCAATTGACTATTTTGATATTGCAACTGAGAACACTTTGAAATATTTTTCATATTGCCATTTATTCTTAGAAAGATGACACATTTTAATGAACAATTCATTCAACTGTTCATGCGATGTCAGTAACTAGGTGAGAGAGCAAAATAATTATTTTCATGAATGATTTACATTGCAGGAATTCATACACAAATACCCTTTGCAGATCTTTTGACGACACAAATAACTATTTGCTTCTTTGCTTACAAACAAATGTTTGAACTTCCATTGCAAGATATTTTTCTTTAGTATCCAGGGAACTTTAGTTATTTTTTTTAATACAAGAAAGATTTTAAGGAATTGTAAATGCTAGATTCAGAACTTTACATGCGTAGAAGTTTGATATTCGAATAAAAATAATCAGAATGAATTTTTCTTCCAATATATAAAATAAAATCCACCGCTAGCTTATTGCCAGCATATTTGTACAAACTTACATGCAAAAAGATACCAGTTATGATGAATTTTAAGAACAGTCAGTTAATTAATTTAAAAAAATTATTTAATCTTTCCAAATTTGAGAAAAAAATTATAAAGGGTCGATAAATATCTTTTTATGTGGATTGAATGCGGTGAGAATTGTTTATTGATTGACAGTGGTTCAAATTTGTGAGGTGTTTTGAAGAGGTTAGTGGAAGACGGTCTGAATCTAGCTGAAATAGGTTGCAGAAATAGCTTTCTAACGAATCCATACATTTATAATCACGCGATTCTCAGTACTCCATTTAAGCTTATCAAATCAAACATTCCCAATATAATAAAATAACAGCGATCTATGATGTATTTTAAGTCATCAATATTGGAAAGTTATCTTTATAGAACATAATCAAGTTCAGCAAAAAACTATCTAGCTACATCAGGATCTTTAAAATTACAGAAGAAAAAAAAATCTTGAAGCTGGTTTCCGTCCACTATTAAGATATGTATGTTTCTACAACTCAACAGAGATAAAAATTTGAAAAGAAAACATAAAACCATCTAGTCGAAGATGGCGTGAATGGCATGTTATTAGGAGAAATAAACGACTTTGAAATGAAACTCAGTCTAATAAAAATAAAAATTCACTATGATATCTATCGGTTGCAATTTTCCGTTTCTGCAATGGGACTTTTTCCAACGAAAACTTTTTCGGTCTTCTTTCTTATCGCAGAGTGGCGTCTGTTGCCCTCAATAGCCCGTGGGAGAATAGAAAAAAAAAGTTTTCGTCCAGGGAAAACGGGCGAAAAAAAATGAGTTTGTAAAATGCGATTTGAACTTTTTTCCTTCTGCCCTTTTTTGGGAGTACTCCTGTAGTGGATTAATTTCGAGGCCATGGAATTAACTTTATTAAAAAAAAAAAAAAAAAAAATATTGGCAAAGTTTTAATGGTATTACTCGTGAGAATATATGTTTTTTGATGTTTTTAAATAAATATGATTTTTTTTAAGTATACTAAGATGCCAATAAAAAAAAGAGAAAAATTTAATTTTAGAAACAGTTGTGATGCTGTTCATCGTAGAATATAATCCTGTTTCCACTCATCGCTTTTTTTCAAAACTTTGTAAATTTTAATAGTATTTACAAATTGATTTAGATAAACAGCCAATTATAATTATTTCGCAATTCAGATTATTGATCATTATTTATCGATATTCCTGAATATTTCATTGGTTATCATTTGTATAAGAAGAAATTTGTCGTTGCAGTTAAATAGTTCTCATTTGTTCAGTGATTATCGTTTAATTTCTAAGTAATGTTCATCATTGCTGTTAAATATCTCTCATTTTTTATTATATACTGTTGTTAAATTGCAATATTTGTTTTCAGATTTTAATATTATTTTTATCATATTACCTTCTTCAAAGATGAGACAGCCCCGAGGGCCTTTGCCCTCTCACTAATATTCTTCCAGAATTCTCTTTTTTTGGATATGGTCTTCCAAATTAGTCACTCTTAACCTGTTCAAGACCAGCTGATGTTTCTTGTTAAGCGAAACTCCACTAAAAGTTCATATAATATCATTACTGTATTGAACTGAGATGAAATTTATAGCTTTTAATCATTCCAAATTCTATACGTTCCAAATTCAGATCTAACCGGTATGATCACGGGGCTCAAAAAGAAGAAAAAAAATCTCTCATATGATAGATACCGTGTTACCTGAAGTGATCACATATAAGTGATCATGGTCCTGAAGTGGTTAAGGTAGCAAAATCTCTTTCTAGGGCAGTTAACCCACCTGAGATAGGGTTGACTTGTTTCAGTGAGCTTGCCCAAACAGTTTTTCTGTGTTAAACGTTCTTTGTTTGTCGTAATAACATACTCAGCCCATTTAATTCTTTGGATTTTTATGTATTTGATACAGTGTGGTTTTTTTCTGAAGACATATAGAGTTCTAAATATGAATGTCTGTGCCCAAATGCAGTCAACTTAATCTTATTATACAACAAAAATTTATTATGTTTCCGCATTATCGTCAGCCTGCTGTTTGAACTTAATATTTTTATTGAATTATATATTTCCCCCATTTATTGCTACATATTTTTGGCCCTTAGATACTATCTATAACTGCTATAAAAAGTGTTGCCGAATTCTGAAAAGTATGACAACATTGTTTTCCTTCAATATATGTGCAATTGGCATCTTAAATCTAAACTCTAATCAAGTTTCAACATATGAGTCAAAACTTAAATGAAAGAACACAGAAAAAGTGATAAATATTAATTGCGTAAGAGATTTTAGGACTTACGTATTATATCATCGACTAATTTCGTCACATATAAATACGTTGACAAATGCCACCGATATGCAGTTTTTGGTGGAAACGGTTCCTGTGCATGTTCAAAGACGATAACAATAACGATGACGGCATAGCAGCATTTATTGATATGGCAATTTGTTTTGTTTTGGCGAAATTAGTCGACAAAATTTTTAATATAATCGGAGGGAACAAAATACGAATAGCATAATTTTTTTAATAATTAGTTCACCTTGAAGAAGACTAATTAAGTTACATTAAAAATTCTAACTATCATGAATTATGCATAATTATCTAAATAGCTAAGATGTGTAGAAGTAAATTCAAATTAATATGTAATTTTCCTTAGTTTTAATAATTTTTCATGACTGAGAAAAATATTTTGTTGGATTTGCCATTTAAAATTCCTTTTTAACTCATCTAACTTTAACTCATCTAACATATAAATAAAATGAAATCAGTGTTATAAAAAATACACAATATACTAAAAAAGCAAAAATTAGTTGAATTTTATTGCTTGAAAAATTTTGTTAAAGGTCCACATTTCTATATATGAAATTTTTTAATGTAATCTTGGAATAATTAAAATACCAGTAACACGTTTCATTGAATTAGTGCAAATTGTAAAAAGTAATTAAGGCTTCGAATTTATAAATAGGAAAACAATTTTTACATAAAAATAAGATAAAATATTAATAACTATAAATAAACATTCTGAAGCATTTCGAAGTTATTTAATTAAACACATACACGAGCTCCTCAAAAAATAAAAAAATACAAACGTTCCAAAAAGTTGAGCATCATTTACGAATTCAAGGCACCCAAATACTCAAAATCGTTTTTAAACTTAAGAACTCCAGATTCATTCTGATTTTTAAAGGAAACAAAAGAAAATCAATTTTGATTGATAAATCTCTGAAACAAAAGTTCTATCTAATAATTATAAAATAAGAGAATTTTTATGGTATAATATTGTCACCCTATGAGATAAATGGGCTTCGAAATATTTAAATTAAAACTTTTGAAAAAAAAAATGATTATTCGCTCTAATAAACTTGAATTGGATCCCTTTAAAGTCTAAGGAGTCATATCATGCTAAATTGCTGGAATAGAAGCAATTTATCATCGTTGAAAATTGTCACATGTAAGCGATCAATACCTAGTAATAACAGACTATGAAGCCTTCAATCTCTCTTTATTTAGACTATTCGCTAAGAGTTAGTCTTAAGAGAGACTTTGATGAATGACGTTGGAAAGGTTAATCGGATAGTGAGCTCAATTTGTTGAGCAAACACTAAGTTATTATAGAGCTGGCTGGCTGTAAGTTACTGAGTTATTTTGAGTGAAGACCCGCTTGCAATAAGACATTCAAAATTGAATTAGGATTCCACTTATTCCCAGAATTTTAATCGTGTAAATGTCCATCAGGCTTTAATGTCGTTATATGAACTCTGAAAAATCTTATTGAAACTGTTCTGAAGATAAAAGAAGAAGGAAAATCTTTTCAGCATTAATATTTTAAATACATTTAAGTGACTATCATGAAACACGTTTAAAAGAAATTATTTCCAGAGTATTTTTGAAGGATATGCATTACGCTAATTTGATAAAGATATTATAGTTTATTTCTTCGTAATTAAATATCACATGAATAGGATCATTAAGAAGATGAATTTTAATAAAATCTTTTAATGGTTTTTATAAATTTATCACACATAAAACAACACACAAGTATATATTAAAATCTTTTAGCACCAATGTTTTATTAAGTTTTTTGAAAATTTACTTATCATGGTTTATTATAGATGTAATGGTTTCTGCTTGAATATTTTTGACAATCTTTTTTCTTATTGTTAAGATAGATCTTAGTAAGTATCCTCAACCCTGTTTATTGTCTCATATTTATCTATATACAGAGTCTTGCAGAATTTGATTGAAAAATTCAGAGGAATGATAGCATAGGGACGACAAATCTCAAATAAAAATGGGGTTACGAAACAAGTTTAGTGGGAGAAAATTACAATAATAGTAGCCGTCGAGAAAGCAATGAGCTAGACAAGGAGTGTGGCCAAACCAATGTGAGGATTTGGAGTGCCGCGGTAGGTGTAGTGGTTTGCTTTTCAATAATCCAGTGTTTTTCAAACTGTGGGGTGCGCCTCCCTAAGGGGCGTGACAACCCTACGAGGAGGGCGCGAGCATATTGATAAGTCGAAAACAAAAGATTTATTTTTTAAAAATATTTATTTACTGAAAGTATAAACACACAAAATACATTACGACATAATAAAATACACACATTTACATTGATATAATACACTTATAAATAAATCAATACTACGTAGTGTATTTTCTAATTAACTTATAAAATACTCTGTTAAAAATAAGTTTAATAATTACCAGTGACCCCATGGGGTTGTCATCTATAGAGTTATTTGCAAAAATTAGCACTTATCTTGATATTTTGTACGGTTTATAATTAATCCCTAAAATGACCATTAAAAATTTCGTGATTCGCTCCCCAATGGCATCATTTAACACGTGGGCGAGCGCATATTTTGTATTGGGGGAAAGGGATAAAAAAAAAGAATAAATAAGCAAATAGCAGTTCACAGAAAAGATCGTACTTCGAAAAGTCGTATAAATATGTCCGAGACAACTAATTCGTTGACTAAGCGAGACGTTTATATACGCCGGCGACACTTAAGAGGTTCAAGTCGTATTGTAGGCTTAGCGTAAAAATATAGTATTATTGAATTTATAATACACTGTTATTGTATGGAGGGGGGGCGATGAAAATTATGATTGAATATTGGAGCGCAAATATTGAAAGCTTGAGAAGCACTGCAGTAATCCCTAAAGGGAAATATTTGTGAACCTTCCCTAACCGAAGGGGGGATTCAGTCGGTCTGTAAGCAACTTTGGCCGATAACAGAACCCCCGAAATCGGTGGGTGTGCCTACCCACAAAATAGTAGTTTTCAATTTATATTTAATTGTTTGTGTGTCGTCATAATAAATATTTAAAAGCCGAAAAATATATATAAGGAGTGATATCTTGAACACACAACATATACGCGACAGTAGGGTTGACGAAACCTGCACGCATGCGAATTTCTCATTTCTCCGAGAAATGCAACAGATAGTAACGGTCACTGCGCACCAGAACGTGTGGTTCATGCATGATTGTGCCCCATCACATTTTTCCATTGTTGTGCGTAACCACCTCCATGCTCCATATCCCGGGAGGTGGATTGGACTCGACGTTTGCTTGATCTCCACGTTTCCTAGACCAAAAACCTTGTATTTTTATTTAAGATACTGTACTTCGAAATACTAGTTTCTTCAAAATACAAATTCTTTACTGTACTTCAAAATAAATGAAAATTTATTTCGGGAAATTTTTCTTGGGCAAATTTCTGTACTAAACGTATACTCAAATATTAAGGATGAAGCTGAAAAATTATATTGCATTTATCAATGATACGAGCAAGTAAGACTGACTGAAAGATCAACCAGGAGGACAACTAACGCCTGGTACGACTGTACTTAAGTATATATTCAGTATAAAGTACTGGAGAAGTTTCGAAAGGGTGCAAAGCATGCCGGAGGTATGCTCTCAGCATCTCTATGAAAGCGTTGTAAGGACGCCCCCATTGGGTGCCCTTCTTCTAGATTATCAGTGTGAGCTAGAGGTGTAGGAATAAATGAAGAACTAGAAGCTGTAATAATCTTAATATTACTTTATTAAGATCTTAAATTAAACCAATAACAGAATAGATAATAATAGGATATGTCAGAGAATCTGTGGTGGCTAAACACATAATATATAATACCGAAATAACGTAACCCGAACCACTATTAACAGCTAACTTGCCTAAGCTCAATTTCAATGCAATCATAGATCCGAATATTTAAATGGTCATTCCTACCTTATTGTCCAATGAAGTCTCAATCTATCTGATCCTAGCTGAAGTTGCGGTTCACTGGCGTACAATGGTATGCACCTTGACTAAGGGCTCTCTGTCACGGGTAACTTCTCTTGACTGTCACTTTCCTTGAAATACTCTTCAAACTTGCCACACAAACTAACATAAAACTCCCCAAAGGCCACCCCGCTTACTCTAAACTTCTGTTATTTAAAAGCTTCCTGATTTGCAATTTTTCTTTCCATTTTTCTTCTCGGGTTGGTTGGAAAAGAATTGCTACATTTATTCTGGCCCCAAAGAACCCAAAAGGATATGTTAATGAAAAAACGCGTGAGTCCGTCACAGCGTTTTCATGATATACACCGGTTTAAGTATCCCGAAGTTACAGTATCAAAGTAATATGTCCTAAGACGATATCTGGATGTTTTTATTAGGGTTTGAATCATTTGGAAGATTGAGGAAGGTCGAAGGGTGACAAGAGTTGTTTTGTATTTCAGGATTGCACAAAGAATCGTTTCACGAGTTTAGAGAGAATTTCAAACTAAGGCAAAAATTGTGCTTGTATTCAGTAATGATGATCCATAAGCAACTATGGCGACGAGTGATCAGTACATAATCCTACAAGCAAGGAAGGATAGACAACAGAACTCGCAAATCAAAATCGCATTTTTGTCATCACCTTGGTTTATTTCCAGCATTATCGTCTGCTTAAAGATGACGGCATTTTTTATGGTGTCATGAAAACAAGAATTGGACAGGTCAGCAATAAAGGAGTGTAGTCTTTAAGTAGGAGAAGTTGATGGAATGGAATGTTGGAATGGAAGTTGGTTTGACTGAAAATGAACACATGTTGTTCTAGAGGAGCAGTAATGAGCAATAATTTCCTCCTTCTAATTAAAAGGGACCTGGTTGGTCGCTTTAATATTTTGGAAGGTATCGTGCTTGATACTGTACTTAACTTCTAATCTCCCAAAAATGTTCTGTCATTGGTTCAAACTATTATACTTTCCGCAAGTGTATCCTCTTTTATAGATATCCACAATTCTTTTTCGATAGCGCAACGCCTCATAGTACAATGGTTGTCATAGACCTGTTGGATAATAAAGATATTCAACATATGATTTGATAAACATGGTCCACGAATCTATATTCAATCAAACCCGTGTGTGTGGGGGTGGGGCAGTCTAAGAAAATGCTTCATACAATATCACCAGCCAACATCCACCATTCCATAGCACTGTGATTTTTCCCAAAAGAGGAATGGGAAATGTCTCAATAACCCGCGAAAACTTTATATACAAGTATACTACTGATAGGCGATATAAATCCTGCGCAGTAGTCATGAGGGATCGTGTTCCGATATAAATGTTACATTTTTCAGGCCTGCCATCTGTCACATGTAAGTTTTAGTTTTTATTCAATATTACAGGAAGTTAATTATGCAATAAAACTCCTTCTTATCCTTTCTATTTATTTTTCAGAGAGTTTTACTCAATTATTTTTGGGCTGTAGTGATATTATTTTTCTTTTATTTAAAAGATATATGTTAAACCCAATTTGTTATATTAAAAAAACCACCTTGTTCCTAACTTTTGCACATCAATTGCATTTAAGAAATATATTTAAAATTTCTTTCACGTTCCTCTTACAGTTCATGTTGCTTTATAGTGCCACGTTAAGAAAATATAACTCTCACTCCCTCACTCATTTTCCTCTGGCATTCGTTCCATAATTCCAAAGATAATGCATTTCTTTTCCACTGATTTTTATAATGCATTCTTATTACATTAACCTCATGCTGAATAATCAGTTAAAAACAATAAAAATAATCACTATGCTATGTTCAAAACGAGCTGGTTTTACTTCATTACAACCAGAGTTTTTTTTATCAATTAAGCACTTGTTTAGTACTTCGAAAAGCAATTTAAAGTTTATTCAGTGATGAGTAAAAGTTTTGGAATAATGTATCAAATATATACACACACATAAATGCTAAGAAGACAATAGAAACAAAGAATCTTCTTGAATACCATTAAGATGATAAGAAAATTCGAATCTGTCCAAGCATACACTTCTGTGTACATCACATATTCATTTGAATTATTGGAATAGTCAAGTTTGCGGAGAGGCGAAGAAATGAATGTTAAACTAATAACGTGTAACAATTTCTTTGCTTTTCTATTAGAATAACTTTCTATGCAGTACCATGAATCGAATCGATCAAATGAGGGAATTCTAAATGACGCTAAGTAACCTCCCCTGCGGGTTGGGAAAGTCACCAGCAAACGCGCTTTAGTGAATTATTTATACAAAGCTTCCCGACGAATTTAATTATTAACGAAGACACTGGGGATTTGGGATAACAACTCTTCTTCAGACACACCTGCGTTAGTAAGATAGCAGGACCTCCAGGGAACATGATTATCGCTGTTATAAGGAGTGTTTTAGCGATAGAATCTTTGTAACCGAATCAGATCACGCTTGGCCTTAGCACGCGATTTTGATATTTGTCCTTCGCGATCTTAAATATGATACTCAGAAGTAGATTGCTTTAAAATGAAAAAGTTCATCCAGGGTTATTTATTACTACACAAAAAGAAAACAAAATCAATGAACTTTAATAGTTAATATTTACTAACTTCAAGCCAGCACTCGATATAGTTAGATTTATAGTGATAACTATATTGGAAAGGAATACAAAGTGGGTATGTTAATGCAGATAAGTCGTTTGTTCTCTCACATTATTTCACATAATAAATAATTTTGTACTCGGTAATGTAATGCATTTCTAAATTTTTATCAGTTTCAAAATTTCGGCAATTATTTACGCGTAAAATTTTCATTTCGGGTAAATAATTTGAATTTTTTAATGATGATAGGTTAGTTCATAAAGAAAACTCCTACAGTTATTTAAATAGTATGATAGGAATAAATTAGCTGTCAATGGGAAGAAGATTGTTTCTATTGACGATCTTACGCTTAAAGGAAATATAATTTTATAATATTTTAAGTATACTAAAGCAATGTAAGTAAAAAATTATTTATTCATTGTCCTCAAATGCATATAACAAAAAGTACTCAAATTAAACTCAGCAAATTTATTCCGTTTGATAGAAACGTCTGGAAATACGCATTATGATATATTTAGTAGTTGCTTTTCAAATATTTTTAAGCAATCCGTTTTTCATTCATACTTCATATTTCAAGCTTGTGTATTGTTTTTATTCATAATTTGATATCAAAATCCCTTAAGAAAACGAAATTGCTGTGTGACATAAATATTTATTAAATAAAAATTAAAATAAAAGATATTTCCCTCTACAATCGTAATGCTAGGTCACTGAATCACGCATGTTTTTTTTAAGTAAATTAATAATTGATACCAGAATATATACTTTTTCATGTTTTTTAAAGGAATATTTAAATACTAATTAAAGAACACACACACACACAAATAGATTTAGAAATAAAGAATGAATTAATGATTACTAAAAAGACCCTCTTCATTAATAATGCATATTTATTTAATGATAAAGTTAAGTTTTCAAACTTTCTCGAATTATTTTCCTTGAATCCAAATAACGTATTAATACATGTATAAAGATTAAACGGATATTTTTGATCCTGATTAAAAATATGCTTTAAGACACACCTAAAAAGAATAATACAGCATTCTTCCTACCCTATCAATGAATTAGTATTGTTACTAAGAACTCAGGAACTGTGAATTTTGAAATTACTTAATGAATCATTTAATTTAATAAACGCTGTTATATAATCATGAAAGATTTCAATACGAGTCTCGTATTTTAAATTAGGTTACTAATTAATATGCATGATTTGTTAGATAATTGTTTTAAATAACCATTTCGTTTAAAAGTATCAATATTTGAAAAATATTGATGTGTAACGCACTTAGCAACATTAAGTAAATAAAGGATAACATTTTCATAATTTTGGTGTTGTAAATTTTGAACAAAATACTTATTATTTAGGTTTCATTTTAGTTTTTTTTAAAATTATATTTTGTGCTTCACACCACGGATTTTTTCATTAGATTAATTGTTACTTTGGATATGTTAATTCAAAAATAGAACTGTCTACTCAAAATGTTTTTTTTTCTCGAGTATAAATTGATAATGAGTTGATAATATAATAATTTATAGATTAATAATGTGCTGTACAAATTGAGATTATGGGCTTTAATTTCGAGTTTTGCTCTGTTGTAAACTATGCTGTGAAATTTTGAATTTAGAGTTTCAAAACACAACATCTCTCTCTCTTTGTACATACAATTTACATTTTGCATAACATTATTTATTTATTTTTTTAATTTTCTCCAATTCTTATTTCTAGAAGCAGAAGAATTATATTGGTATCCTTTTTTTATTTATGGATGAAAAAAGTTTTGAAAGATGTTATGCACAAAATTTCATATTATTATATGATTGACGCAACGATTCAAAAATAATGTTATATTCCTTTATTAAACTCTCACGCCTAACAAAATCTAACCTTTTACAAAAAAAAAAAAAAAATAAAAAACCTAACCTTTTAACAAAATTTGAAAATTACATTAAAAAAAATGCGTGAAAAAAGGGTACTTTTTTTCATGAAAATACTTTTGGAGAACATAATTTTGAATATTATTTAAGTAATTCGTTGCTTAGTTTTCTTTGTATTATTAATAATGATTCGAAGCTCATTTGCAAAAGTTAAGGATTCCGAAAGAAATTAAGCATGTAACATATATATTTATATACATTTGATGACTGAAGTATCAGGTATTTACTTGTAAATGATGTGGTTTGTGTATGTGAGGGTTTCGTTTAATTTGTTTTGTGAGATTAATGAAAATTTTTATTTATATAGTAGAACACCGTCATGAAATCGGAGAAGGGCTTAGTAGGTCTTGGGCCTCATGGGCTGTTGTACCACAGAGTTTTAGTTTAAAACACTGTAGAATTTTGCCTAGACCTTGATCCATGTAACTGTTTTTGAGACATGTTCTCCTTTCTAAAGAAAAAAGCTCATGAAATTAATAACAATTTCTTTGTGAAAGAAATATACATTATGAGGTATAAAATTCGGATTTAAAAGCTGAAGTTTAATAGTCTGAAAATAAAAACAGAAGATGCTTATTACAGACAATTAACAATAAATTCAATTTCCATTGCTATAAATAAGTAACAAAACATTTGAAATGGTATTTATTTAGAACCAGGCCAGTGGCGGAGTTGTAGTGTATCGCGCTACCATACCACAGGTTCGAGGTTCTATCCTCGGGCTGTGCTAGGTCAACAGCTTTTCATGCCTCCTGCAGTGGGTCGATAAATAAGTACCAAGCTTGCTTGGGGGCTTAAACACTGGGGGTCTCGCTTCAGACTGACCACCTGATCGGGACATCTCCTCATGCACCTCAGCGCCCAATGGTCACGTATACTGTGATGAACACAGTAGACCCTGGCCCTCATGGGTTGTTGCGTCACTGAGTTGGAGTTATTTACTTAGAATGAATTCGAAAAAATGTCAATGGGTTTTTTATTAAAGATTTTCTTATTTGAATACTTATATTTTATATTCGGAATGAAGTCACATACACACAGTGACGCATACACAAGCAAGAAAGCAATAATACATTACTTTAAAAATATATATATATCGTACTTCTTGAGAGAAAGAAAACTAACAATACGCTTTTATTACTAGAATAAACTGAAGTATAAAAGACATACTTAAATGAAAATTAATGCAACAGTGCAGAAATCAATGTTCCACTTCATTTTACTAAATAATTAATTTCTATATGATATCTTAATTATGATTATTTTAGCTATGATATCTTATCTTACTATATGATATCTATCTGATATCTTAAATTCGTATATGATTTTGAGTTAATGAATGCATCCAATATTTAGCAGATTAAAACTTGAGACCTTTAACTTGATGTGCTAATTTGGCTTCATGGTGCTTAAGTTCTGAATTTAAATATTAATTTTATGTCTCAAATCATTAACACTCAGCTGAGATAATTAATTTCATCGCCTAATTACACTTATTCATAACTGCATAGATATGATTTAACTACTTATTAGAAGCTTAAGTAAGTGACCATAATTACTTTATGTTGCCATTTTAGATAAGCCATTTATGTTTTAACAAATATGCAGAGCGTGTTATTATATTTAATTCATTAAACTATAATGTAATACTTTCTGTTATACATATAAATATAGGAATATTTCTCTAGAAACCAAACAAATATTGTTATACGTAATAAATGGTGAGGACATGGTTATTTCATTTGTTTTGTTTAATTCTTTCATCTCTTTTTTTTAATTCTTTATGATTATATTATGAATAAATAATATTTATCAAACAAATTTTATTTTTCTGTGCCAATCGAATGACCCAAATACTTTCCATAGGATTATATTTAATGATACATACGTAGTATGATCCAAAAGTTAAAGTATCCGACCACCCTAAAATTATTTTTTTTTTTTAAAAATTGAAAAATTTCTTTTATGATTTTATTTTACAGGCCATCTTATTAGCTTTATAAAATTACTCAGATTTTTACTTTGCACTCACTAGAATAAAAACTACAAGTATTTTAGTAAATGCATATGCCATAACTTTAAACAAGATGCATACTTTAAAATGAGTTTTACTCGAAATATGTTTTTTTTAAAGCTTAAAAAGTTTTTTAAATAATTTGTTGAATTTTTTTGTGTATGTTCTGTATAACCGTAGAAGTGTTTTAACCTTCAGATTTATCAATCACTATTTTATTACAAGATTTACAGTTCTTTATGAGAATATAAGCACTTTTTTTAAGCAATTTCATATAATAGCTAAGATAAAGTGCTCTAGTTTTTGTAAAAAATCAAAATATCTCTTATCCTGAAGATCATTTCAAAAAGGAATAGCAAAGTAATGCATCAAAATTGAAAAATCGAGAATTTGTTCATTTACTATTTGTACAAAATGGGCCCCGTTTATGTAATTTTTTGTCAATTTTTGCCCATTTTATCCCATTTTAGTAGTAATAATTTATTTTTCTCTTCCCAATTTCAGCCTATTTTTTTAAAAATGTACTAAATAAATTAAAAACTCACAAAAAATCTCCTTAGCTCCATTTTTTTTTAAAAAAAATGTTGTCGCGCGAAAGCAGTCGGATATCTTAAGGGACAAGGTGTAGAAAACCTTACCCTGAATGTTTCACACCATCGAAGCACATCCAACCTCAAATTAGTCCCCTTAGGCAACGATACACTTCAGCCAGCGTTCGTATAACTTCTGGAAGCACTACTAGAAGCCATTTTTCCTAACATCCCTTAAGGCCTCCTGCGATGCACCTTTCACCTCATATGATGACACAAAACGGCGCCCATGTAAATATTTTTTCATTGATGGGAACAGGTAAAAGTTACATGGGGTTAAATCTGGTGAATAAGAGGGAGGGGGGGGGGGTATGGAAGCACTTTAGCGTGAGTTTTGGCGAGGAACTCTTTAACCATATAGGATCGATGTACTGGTTAGGTTGTCATGCAGAAGATACCAGTAGTTACTCTGCCCGAACTGAGGTCATTTACGACGAATAGATTCCTTCTAACGACGTCTTCGAGGAGTGTGTATCTTCAGAGATTTGTGCAAGTGTTTGACGACGATCTTTTCGAACTCATTCAGACACCAACGCAACATTTTCTGCTTACCGTGAAGTTGGTCGTCAAACGTGTTCATTGACTTCGATGGATTATCGACCCTCTTTAAAATGGTAGATTCTCGCTACGGTAGATTCACCATACCGTTTACTCTTAGCATTTTCAAAGTTGGTGCTTACCTCGGTTTGTGTTTTACCTAAGCGTTGACAGAATTTAATGTTCAAAGCTGTTCAAGAGAAGCAATCTTTCTTACATCGCAGAACAAAGCTAACTAGCTTCGGAAGATAACTGCGCGTGAGGTTCAGTCACATGACATGAACTAAATCAACCTGACCAGGTAGGGGAGGGTTGGGAGAATCCATTTCAAATGGTTTAGATTTAGGTTCTTTGTTTCGTCGCCATCAATGGTCGCAGTTTCCGAATTTTTGGATTGTACTACGTATGTATACTTAAAGTATATTAATACAGCTTAGTTACTAATAAATTAGAAGACTGCATTATAAGAAATGAGAAATCTTGGTAATTTAAAAATGAATCAAATATGAACCAAGCAAATTCGAACTATGTTGCTAAAGGTGTTTTAAGAAGGGCCAAACTTTGCGCTTTCTATTTGCAATCTATATTGCTAGCATAATGTATGGATTTCTACATAAAATGAAACAAAAGGGAGAAATAAAGGAACAAATGAGATCAGAGAAAAAACTTAAATATGAAATCAAAGAAGAAACTTGGTAACTCATGAAATGAGAAATATGTTTGAAAAGAATTACAAAATAAATGAATAAAAGGATCATAAATATAGTAGAGAATAAGTTTTTTTTCAAGATTATTTGTTAAGAGTGAAAAAATATTTGTAATATTTTCAAAATTAACAGTTTTATACTTTATTAATAGAACAAACGCAGATTTAAAATTGTTATTATCATAACATAATTTATACAAACATTATTTGTTTTTTTTTAACTATAAATATTTTATGACTTTTTATTAATTTAGTGTTCTGTCAATACCCTGGAAAGAAGAAAATAATATATACTGAGAAGGAAATCATCTTTCAAACCACATCTGCTTAATTTCACTTCTTGTTTTATGTGATTAGTTAGTAATTATATAAATCATATGGGAATACTTTAGAATTACCTTTCTATAAATTGAAAGGGGCATATTAGTTTGCCGCATGGGGACTTTATAATATGAAAATTGAATGCTTATATTTTATCACAAATATTACTCTACATAAGCAGTAATATATTACACGATATTTAAAAGCATGAAATAATGCTTTATTTGGGATATAATTTGTATAAGTAATTTAAAATGTTTTGTATAATATGTAAAACAAAATTTATATACAATATTTTTAACAAAAAAATACCAAATCTTTAGCATAACGAGACAAGTAGTATAAGGTATATTAAATAATGATTTCTTCATAGAAAGAGAAACATAAACTAGTTACAAAATATTTGCTAGCATGCTCAATTTATAATAAATCCTTAATGCTTATAATTATTTCTAATATACAGAGTGTTTCTGAAATCATATTTTGTACCATAATAGTTTAGTCTTCTTTAAAATGTACTGAAACTGTATTGCCTTTTTCTAAATCTTCAGCATAGAGAAACTTATCATAATTTACTTTCACATCGATACTTTAAAATTAAGGTTATTAAATCTATAAAGTATTTTTATTTGATTCTGCAGTGTTCATTTTATTTATTTCTGTTCTTATTCGACAAATTATTCACTGGTTTCTTCTTCTATTCACACACATCAGCCCTGGTTAGGCCAAGACATTCTCAAGAACACCTTTTCCATTCCGATCTCCGCTTAGCAACAGTTTCTCCAACTAATTACTCTTAGAACTTTAAAATCGTCCTTCACACAACCAAGAACTTTTCGCTTAATCTCAAAAATGTCTAGCTGTTCAGTCTGTGATTTAGTCCAAGTTGCAGATCCATAGGTAAGTATTCACTGATTTCATACGAAAAAAGTAAGACTGTTATATATTCCCAGATATGTTTTGCTAGTTAATATTATTTTCAAATTTATATTAATAGCATTGAGAGTTCAATGTTAATAACGATTGACAATTATTATTGAATAACTCAACAATTTAAATCGATGTTGCATCGAAAATTAATTTTAACAGAAATTTAAAACATAATAAATAAATTTAATCTTAACAGTCATTTCAGTTTAGTTTTCTATCATTTGTTCGATTTTATAATGAATGTAGTTCATGTCATTTATGTAAAATTAAACTCATTAAGGCCATTATTATGATAAAATTACTGGTAGCCTAACTAAAATATATGAAGATTAATCATTCCCCCCGCGTATTTCCAGAGCTATTTATGTCTTCACTAATACTTCCAAACGCACACGACTAGGACGGATGGAAACTCAATAACCTTACTAGGAATACGTAATTTAAGGCCTTTTGAATGAATTTAAATTACTGCTGAAGCCTTTTCAAACTTCGTCGAAGAGTTAATTAGAATTCACGCTTGAGCTTGAAGAGCTGGTTGTCGCCCCAATTATGTAACCTTCGTTTCTGGAGTTTATACTGTTATTAGCCTCCTCTTATCTTGATTTCGAAAATTGATGTTGATGAGCGATTGCGTTGAAAACTTTCGAAATTTCACATTGTTTAACGTACTTAACTTTATCAGAATGTGACAAGATTCTTGATGTCGGAGCTCTCGTCATCGAGTGAGGTTTTGTCAATCTGCTAGAAATAATGAGGTTGAAATAAAGTCCTCTAAGATGTATACTTGTAGCATTAAATCGTGATTTTGCAGCTGTCCTTTTAATTTTTCAAGTATAATAAAACAACAAATTTTACTTAAAAAATATTCTATGGAACTCTTTTTAGAACATTTTTTATGTAGATTTGAATAAAATCAAAACGCTATCGAATAAATTCTTCTCTTGCTCTTAAATTCCTTCTACAGATCATCATATAAAAACTATATCATGCGTATAATATATGTCATATGAGAAAAACTCCTTGTATAATTTTATCATAATAGAACTTATGATTTTATCATAATAGGACTTCATAAAAAACCGAACGAGAGAGGAAAATTGAGATATATATAAATTGGCATCGCATTATAAAGCAATATGAAGGTTATTGGTGACAAACCTTGTAATTGTGAACCATGATCGACATTTTGGCTGGCACACACCTCCCCGCTAACTTCCGCCCAACGCTCACGGGGAGACGTTTGAGCCTCGACAGATTTAATATTCATTGATTCCATCTACACGGCAAGTCTTAAGGTATCAGATTAAGTTCGGAACCGTGATTTTAAAAAAACGCATAAATGGATAATTTTCATGATATTTAGTGTCACTAAGATTAAAATACATGTATAAAATTATTTTGACAAAAAACATTGATTAAATACAATATTTTGGCAAAAAATTGATTTAAAATAACTTTTGTTCAAAATGTACTCTCTTTATAGAAAATACTTCTAAAATAATATTATTTTGTGTGTGCTTATATAAAGTAAAAATTTCTTCAGAGAGTCTGAACTATTTTTTTGAAAAATTCCCATTATTTTCAGAGTTACAGCCAATTGAAATAATTATCGGTGTTTTTTTTTCTTAAAATTTCTCCCCTCTGTTTTCGCAAAACATGGATAAACCCATTTCTAAGTTATATATTTCAAAAATTCTAGTTGAGCCTCTGTGCAGAGGTCTGAACTATATACAGGCAAAATATTATTATAATAGAATCATTTTTCACAAAAGGAGAATATTGTGAAAATTGGTCATTTTATGTTCATTTTTTTGTCAAAATATTGTACTTAAATAATATTGTTATTGTAATAATACACTTAAAACAATTTTGTATACATTTTATAATCTAAATATCATAAATATTATCTATTTATACGCTTTTGAAAAATCGCGGTACCGACGTAGTCGGATACCTTAAGCGATACTAGACTCGAACTCATGACACGGTAGCCATGAATCTGTGACCTTGACCTTAGGCTGCTGCGGTCACACAAAATACAGTGAGTTTTAATATTTATTATTGTAAGTTTTGCCTTCTGTTTTAGAAAAGTATTATCGTTCTCTCTATGTTAAATACACTGCTGGCCACCATAAATGCAACACCAAGAAAGACAAAAGATAGCACAACAAAATTTATTTTGCAGATAACAGGTTTTTTGACCAAGTATCAAATGATTAAATTTAAAGACTTCTGTGAAGTGTGGTTCCTGCCAGAATCAGTAGCCAGAGTAGCCGCCATTGTTGGAGATCACCGCTGCCCAAAGCCTTGGCATTGATTCAAAGATACTTGGGGTACAGCAGACCAAGCAGCTTCCACACGTTGCCAAAGTTGATCTGGAGTGGAAGCTGGGGGTGTAATATGGGTCAATCGTTGAGCAACCATAGACCACATGTTTTCTATCGGCTAATGATCCAGAGAGCGAGCCGGCTAGGGAAGCAATTCAATCTGGTGATTGACGAAGAACCTTTGGACAATGCGTGTCACGTGTGGTTGCGAATTATACTGCTGAAATATGGCTGTGGTCAAGCCCTGAAGGTAAGGAAGGACAACTGACTCCAACACCTCAGAGATGTAGCGCTGGCTGTTTAAAGTACCCGGAATGCTTACTAGAGGATTGCGAGAGTGATATCCAATACCGCCCCATACCATAATACCCGATACAGGACCAGTGTTGCGGTGCATAACGCAGCTGTTCAGCATCCTCTCTCCACGGTGTCTCCTGACTCGAATTTGACCATCGTGGTGTTGCAGACAGCTGCGTGACTCGTCAGTAAAGACAACTTCATTACATTCTGCCACCCACATCCTTCTTTCATCGCTCAGTTGGCGGCGGAGAAGTCTGTGTTTCTGCGTCAAGGGTAGACCAAGCAATGGACGTCTTGCGGACAGACCACTCTGCTGTAAAAGGCGTCGAATGGTACGCGCATACAAGGAATGATGCGTTACAGGCTCAATGTGCTTGTTATGGTTCATGATGTGACTGAGCTATCCGTCACTGCCATGTGCACAATTTACTTGTCCTCATGTGAAGTGGTGCACTGAGGTGGATGCGATCGACCACGTTGGTGCGTCGTATTCTCCTGAATCCAACGGTCACATATCCGTATTACAGTTGTTTGGTTTCGTCCAACTCGACTACCGATTTCCCTGAAAGGTAATCCACAATCTCGGTAGGCCACTTTTCTTTCTCTGTTGAACTCGGATACTTGATCAAAAGATGATCGCTGTTTTCTAAGAGACATAACTAATCGTTTTTTGAAAAACCACAAGAAAAACACAATTGCCGAACTTGAAATCGTCGAAATCTCCAAGCCTTAAATAGAGCTTTGAGGTGGCCTCCACAGTCGTGCGTGATGTGTGTCTGCGCTGAAATTCTAATCATTTGCATATCTCACCTCCGCTAATGCATGTTGTAAATTTCATGTTATATGCATGCTTCCTTCAGGGTGTTGCATTTACGGTGGCCAGCAGTGTACATTTCGTCACTATGTAAATCTGCGTTTCACGCGGACCTATTAGCTTTAGTTTATACATGCTGATGTTATGACCATGGTATGAGTCTGTGCTTGGTATGGACCAATGAACTCTCCTTTTTCTCCCTGTCGATGACTTGACCTTGGCGTGAGCAGTTGAATCTCGATCAGAATCAAGAAGTGTGATACTTTTTGGAGAAATTTGAGATTATTTATGTATTATTGGGAAAATTTGTGAGTTTGATTGCGCAAAGATGAGTACTAACAGTTTTCGTGAAGTGCAGTTCATTTTATTTGTTTGCAATTTTATTACGTTAAACTTCCGTCGACATAACACTCTGTTTATCAGATGGGATTAAGATTAAAATTGTGAGATAAAATTCAAATAATGAAAACACTATAAAAAGTATAAACACGTTTCCTCATTTTAGGTACATGATGTAAAAGCAGTAAACCATTAATCTCAATTTACAGTTTTAAAACTTACACTTATACATTATTCACTAACTCTTTAAAAAACGAGAGAAGAATGCTGGTTATTGATTTCAAAGAGTAATACCTAAAATTTTAAAAATCAGATCTATTTTTCTCTCCGAACACAGTTTCAATCTTTTAAAAAAAGTTAAAAGTGTTTCACAAATTAAAAGAAAAGCAAAAGAAACTAATTCAAAAGATATATCGTTATCTTTTATATTTGTTGAAAAGTGCGTCTGAAATACCTCAACACAGTAAGATATCAAACACAACCTTCAACTGTCTAAAAGTTAGGTTTCATTTTTATACTATACACGAAGATATATCAAAAAGAGGAAATATATTTCTCCCAGAAAAGTGCTCCGCAAAAAGAAGTGCATATCTGTCAACATCTTAATAACCTTCTGCCCTTGTTGTCAACGGCATGAAAAAATGGCCGGGTAAAATAACAGATGGGAGCGCTACATGGTCATTCTTTCTCTGGTTGACCGATGGTCATTTATCCGTCTGACCCCTAAAGCCTTTCATTTCTGACTCGTTATGATATTTCATGCTGATACATTTTTCATTTGCTTTTAGGTTTCCATGTCTATTCTTAAACATCTATATCGCAATAAGTGGATCAAAATTAACATTTTCCTTTAGGCTTACAAAATCCTATTGAGAAAAAGGGAGACTTTAGAGGCAATGCCGTAAAAATAATGTTATTACGATTTATTTAAATAATAAATAAATTTCCTATCTTTGTTTTTTTTTAAACTTTCATTCTACATAAGGAAGAAAAAAATCATTTTGGAGATGTTTTTTTTTATCTTGATTTGACTTGCCGTAAAATTCGGCGTATAGTGCGCACCTATATTTTCAAGCTCTGCATTTTTAAATTTTTACATATATTCACCGTATAACATGCACTCTCTTTTTTACGAAGTAATCTGAAATGTTGGTATACAATGCTCATACATATTGAAGTCATTTATTCGAGGTATTCTCCCAGACTATCGAAAAAATTAAGATACTTCTGGTACTACAGGGCATTTTGGTCACAAGGCATGCTATTTCTTTTAAATAAACAGTATTTTTACATGTGTAGAAGTGCATTTTTTTGTATTCTCATCTTTTTAGTTAATTTATAATCGTCGTTTTTATACCCGGAGTATAATACTCACCCTAATATTTCAATCTTATTTTTTATGTTAAAAGTGCGCTTTATACGCCGGATTTTACAGTAATTCACAGTTGTATTAGAGAATAACATCCTCTTTTGTAGAGCTAAATGAATGCATTTCATAAATTTTTATTAAAAATATGTCGTGAGTGATCCCTTTTAAACAGCAAAATATTTAATGAACATGTATAAATGAATTAGACCAATATAAATTATGTTTAAAAATGAATAAAAATAATTTTGTATACATATTTAAAATGATGAAAAATAATTTTTTTCAATTTTTTTTGCGACCCACGTCAAATATGTCGGCACACACACGCAATAGTATACATAAAAATGAAAAATATGGGAAAAAAAATAGTACAGAAGAGATATCAAGTGTCATTTCGTAAACATTAAGGTATTTTTTTTGTTCTTTCTCATACATGTTTATTATAAAGTATTATTCAAAATAAAGCTACGTTTCCAATTATTTTTTTGCTGCCCACTTAAAGTTAAACCTTATTTTAAACCCTTGGCCAAGCTCACTTTTTAATTTGACACCCCTGCTTTGGAGGATCGCTAGAGTGATGTGTTGGTAATAAAACTTGAAATTTTCAACCTCAGACAAGTGACGTGTCATGTAGAAATTATAAATTTATTTACATAATCTGATAAAACACTGTTCTGAAATTATTCAGAAGAAGTTTTTTTTTAATTAAGTAAAATCTATTCTAGTGGAAAAACGGAACTTTTATATTGAATCATTTTTCATTCATGTATATTTTATTTTGTGCACACATAAATTTTTATTTCCTTTTGTGCTGCAAATGAAACACAGAGACACACACACACTTTTGACTTAAAAAAAAAATTACAAGCAAGAAATAGGTTCAGGACAAATTAAAATTAGCATTGTAAATCTGGATTTTTCGATTCCTACTATTAGCTCACACTCTATATTTATTTATTTATCTTGGTGGAATTTTCAATCGTTAATAAAATACATTTTAAAGCGCTCAATTGACCTGAAATTTTATATACATGATTATTTTGGATAACAATACAATAATTTAATTATAATTAATAAAAATTCATTGATTAAAACTAATTATTTAAAGAATTACAAATACAGCCACGTTGCGACTTAGCGACCTTTTTGGTGACTTGTGTCAAAACTTGAATAGGTTTTTTTCTCACGTTTTAAAGCATTCAGTTGAACTGAAATTTTATAGACACGATTAATTTGGATGACAATGCGATACTTTAATGATAATTAATAAAAATTAATTACCACTTAATGTTG
>BMAV01008967.1:354648-375256 GCA_019973955.1 Trichonephila inaurata madagascariensis
CGATACTTTAATGATAATTAATAAAAATTAATTACCACTTAATGTTGTGATTCTGTCGTATGTATATACATAAGTATATTAATTGTAACTATTTAATAAAAAATCGCTAAAATAAAATATTTCTTTGTTGATTTAAGTAGGAATTGTCTTAATTTTTTATATATTACTTGTTTTATATTAATTTATATATATATATATATATATATAAATAAGTTATAAATAACCAAATGTTGTATTTACTTGTAAGAGCAATTAGTGATAAATGCTTAATAAACAGGAATCATATTGATCCATCCCTGATCAGGAACCATATTATTTTACATTCAAATTTGTATCTCTCTCCATTTACAACGGAGAAAAGCGACTCACTCATCACGAAATCTCCGGAATTATTAGATCTACTGACTTGAAATGTAACTCGCATGTTACTTTCATGGAGTATAAATTCACTAAAAACGGTTCGAGGAAGAATCGACCTCCAAGGATATAAGGGGCGTGAGAACTATTAGGCTTACAACTTGAAGTTTGGTAAGCATGTTTTTTTTTTGTTGTTGTTGATAGAGACTGGTAAGAATGAGTTTTGTGAAAATCAACTCACAAGGCTGGTTGGGGTGTTATAGACAAAAATTCCGAACTATTAGAGGTGCAAACGGGACATTTGGTGAGCATGTTTCTTTTGTTGAGTTTAAATCCACTAAGAACTGGTCTTGCAGAAATCGATTCTCAAAGGGGGCATATGGATAAAACAGTTTTCGTTTTTTGAACTATTAGACTTAGAGTTGAAATTTGACAAGCATGTTTACTTTGTTGGGTAGAGATCCACTAAAAATAAGTTTTTCGTAAATCCATTTAGGGGAAAGGATTTACATGGGCGAAAAAGATATTTCTACTTCAACTTTAGAAATTCGAGTCCTGTCCAGAGGGTTATAAGAATGTCTTTCAATACAATCGAACACTTAAGGCTATGACTTAGATACCAATGTAACTTATATATAAACAGTATGTATTCATACAACATCATGAAATTACTTTTCGAAGCGGCCGGGTATCTGCTAGTATATGATATACAGTTAGATGTAATAAATCTATCCAATTTTTTCATCACTAATGTTAGTGAGAATCTAAGGAATCATCACTTCAATTAACTCATACATTTAAGCCATTCTATTTTAAGAAGAATATGTGCGTCAAAATAAAACACGTAATTGGAAAAAACACGTTTATTTTGAAATGTTATCAGATCTTTCTTGCATTTGATGAGGACATCACTCATTTCATCTGCAGAATCACTAAAAACACCTTTTCGATAAATTGATTGCAAGTTGAAGCCAATGATAAAGAAAAAGTAAAGCATAAATCGAATCTTTCTATATCTGTCGACAGACTAATAACCTTTTGGGCTCAAGAGGAAAGCAGATGGACATTCGTAGGGGCCATTCTTCCTTCAATGACGGATGACCACTTTTCCCTCTTGACCCTTCAGACCTTTGCAATCCTTTCTGGAAAAAGCCATTTTTCTCTCGCCATTTTTTGTTCACCTCTCCTTTTCTAAGGACACGGGATTTTTTTCTGCCAGAGAGCGTCTTTCAAGCTAGTAATAAATAACGCTGGTCTCAGCAAATAGCAGCTATCGAACGAGCCAAGGGGATGAATTCTCTCGCCAACACATTAATCTCACGCCAATAACGAAAAAAAAAATATGAAGAAGAATCGAGATGGAATTAATACATTGTGAAACTTTCCAAGGATTTTGGTCGAGGATGATTCTTTGTGAGGTGTACACAGGAAGATAATCTATTAATCATTTTCTGTCTTTCTTTTGCTCAATGAAACATCAGTTTGCAGGAGTTCCCAATATTCTTAAATACAAGTGTGAAATGCAATTTATTATGTTTCAAAAAACGATTAATTTAGAAACGGATATGAATAATCTATCACAGATAATCTGAAACATTTATTGTTCTACATAACGTTATTGCACTTGAAACGTGGTTTCCTTTTATATCATGGTTTTCATACGGATGTTTTGAATTATTCGAAATCTGTAGAGTGAAAGTTTTTCGAGGTTTATTTTTTTGATGTAATAAATTGGAATACAATTTAAAATTATTATAAAATTAAAATGTGCAACATAACAAATAACAATCGTTATCCAAAATACTTCCAGAGGAATCAAATCGATATTCAGTTTGTTACGTTGTTTGCAAATAAGTTATTTAACATACTTGAAAATTTTTGATTTCAAAAGGTAGTACACAAATGTAAGTAACATTTAAAAAAGTTTTCATTTGCTTTCTTAAATATTTATTTCTAATTTACAGTGGAAGACTATTTTTAATGTTTCTTGTTAGAAAAAAAATTCTAAAATAATCTTAGAATTTGTAAACGGTTGGGCTGGTTGTGTCAATAAAGAGTATTATCATTTTGTCTTTCTATTTGCTTTTTTGAAATTATTCCTTCCTATTTTTCACTTTTTAATCATACCTTAATATATTTAAATTGTAGTTTTCGATATTAAACGATAATAACCTCCTCCTTCTTTTTTCTTTGAAACTTTTTGGAACTTTTATTTTAATGGTTTTTTTAAAGGTTTTCTTATACAAAGAAATGGAGTATCAAAAGTTTGGTTCATCATGATTTTACCTTGGGGCATTTTTAGAAATATTCTAAGAATTTTCTTTTTCTTATATTTGAGTCCTTTCGATTTCGAATCACGTGACTTGTCCATTACATAAAAATAGTTATAATAATTATAAAAAAAAGGCTACAGCGCTTTAGCTAGGCTTATGCAGAAAATTATATCATGGTTTACCGATGAAAATCGCATGCATTATTGTTTATTTCTGTTTATAATATACAATATTAATTTTTTCTCAGTATCTTTCAATTATTCATAAGTAATTTGGAACTGGATAATTAGAAAGTGTTTCTCTCTCTCATTAAGTAAAATTCAGTTTCTACACAAACACATTTTTTTTTAATTCAAAAATTACATTTCAATTTTTTTACCACTTGAAATGTTTTTACAGAAGAACAAACATTGAAATGTATTTAAATTTTCTTTTTAAAAGAATTTAAAATAAAATAAATGTTTTTTTCCCTTAAATATTATATCTACTCCAAGGCCTTATTTTTGTGACTATGATATCGATTTCTGAGAGTATACATTTTGAATTTCTTCTTGTTCTGATGCATATAATATTATCATACACTAGTATCTAAGACATGGCCATACAACTGATTGACAAAATACTAATTAACCAGATACAGACTCTAAAAAATATCACACTTCTCTCAACAAACTACAAAATATTTAATTATTTTTAATTGTTTTAAATCTAGAATTTTGTAAGTCTTAAAACATTCTGTTGTGTAGTGCAATGTTTTAAACATCGTGCTATATGACAATTGAAATTTTATTACTTATTCACTGCAATTGCAAGAAAATTAAATATAAGATAAATTTTATATTTATATAAATATATATCAATATATTTTCTGTTCTAAATTTCCTTAGACAGCTTTTCCTGAACTTATCTTTGTTCTGAACTCTGTTGGTGTAGTGTCAATTTAAGCTCATTTTGGACCCTAGGAGCAGAAGATCTACAGGCGCCCTTGGCACTGGAGGATCAAAATTTATAATAGGAAAATCTGGTTACATCCAGTTTATCCGGGCCCCTGGGCGTCCACCCCAAGCACCCCATGGATAAACCGGCACTTTGTTGATGTTGTTACTAATGCCACCTGCAGTGGCGTAACGGTCAACATTCGGAGCTCCCTGCAAACTCAGGTTTTGGGCTCCAAGCCCAAATATCTACATACAATCAGTCAAGCCTCCGAGTCATTGGACCCCCCGCAATGCGAGGGTTGTAGGGATGTACGTTACGCCACTGGCCACCTGCCTGACGGTGTCAGATCGAGGTCCACGAAATTCATCGTGGCAAAAGGCTAGATATATGCCTGTCGTTAGTCGTAGCTTTTTGCAACATGCAGATGACAGTTCGATTTGGTTCGGTTCTACCCTAATTCTGAGGGAGAATGCTCTACATGTGATCAGGGGGCTTCCCCTTCCACCAACCTCATGAGAGGACTTGCGGCTCGATGGATATTTAGAGTACCCCCTACCTCAAACGCACTATATATGTACAAACATCCATGATTTCTCCGGGATTTGAACCCAGTTCTTACGGCATACCAGTCAGCGTCTCTAACTACTGTACCGGATGGGCGGCCTTCTGAACTCTTCAAGGTATTACGTTATCCACAACTCTTCTTAAATATCATTGGGTGGATTGCCAGAGTGCCTAGCATTTTCGAGCTTTAATCTCTCATCACTAGGATTTTGAATGTATAATGTTTTGACTCTTGCCCTTTGTTACCTCTTTTTAAGTACACGTTTTACGTGAGGAGTAAGGTATCTATAACCTCTTTAGTAAACTAGTTCTATACAGCATCTACCATTTTTTTATTAGATGACGCAATATTGCATCATGCAATCAGCAAGCTAGGTGTTAGGAATGATATTTTTCTTTAGTTTAGTATCTCATCGTTGCAGCCAATTAGTTAAATAGATAAGGACAACTTAGTAAAATATTTTAATTTGTATTGTGGCAAAGATAACTCTGCTCCACACTTCACTTCCATTGAATAGATTGCTGTACGCATTATTATTGTTTCATTTTGTATTTTTGTTCTGGAAACTAATTATTTTTTAATTCATGCGATGAATGCAGTGTCATTTGCTTTTGTTATCTGTGAATAATTTCACAGTTTCGTAAAGGCTGTTAATTTAGATATTAAATAAACGTCTATTCAAAATTCTTATTTTTTCAGCTTATCCCTCACAAGTGTAATATTTTATTTGGCCTAAAACATGTCTAACGGCAGGAGATTTGTGAATATTTAAAGTGTTTAAAAAGACTGAACACTTTAGGAAGATTGATTTTGGTGGTGAAGTCATCATGCATTTTTAATTTCTTTTTCTTGCTTTTGTGAATGTGAAAGGCTTTTTTCAATGTCAATTGCAATGTAAATAAAATTTATATCGTCTTCCGAAGGTTATCAAAATATAAAGATTATGCCATCATAGTTTTTCCAAAATAATTTTTCCAAATAAGACTGCATTTAAAATCATAAGTATCAAATGGCAGGAATACACACATACACTGATATTCATAAAACCTACGTGAATAAATTGTTCTATTTTGTCAAAGTTAACACCATAAGTGAGCTGTGTGGATACGAATAAACTATTATAAGTAGACTAAGAAAGCTAACATAATAAAAATCAGTACTTTTTGAACTTCATGCGCTGCAATAAGGGCTTCTACAACGTGGCAACGAATAAAACAGATTTTGAATCAGTACCGGAGGAAGAGTATCCCTTATTGTTTGCATACGAACCCAAAGTTCATTCGTATTATTTAAAGGATGAGCATCACGCCCTGTCTATTGGAAGCTGCATGCAAGCTATTGTCAACACTCCTAATTTAGAAACTATCATACAGTCATAATTTTCCCCACACCCATGTCTACTCTTTTCAATGGAAGAAGTCAGTTTTTAATTAATATCTTTTATTATAAAATTTCTTTTGTATATTTAGGGTCGTAAGAGTTAAAAGTTGCATCATAAGAAAGCAATTTTTAATGAGATAACTCAACCATCTATTGAATCAAAACAAAACTTTATTTAGATAGAGTCTGCACAATATAGTATCAACAAATTCTTTATTGTATATATTTATTCATATATTCTTTTAGATATTAGTTGCTAATGCAATAGCTCTCGCAGTGGCGTAATGGATAATATTAGGGCCCCCTGCAAAGTAAGGTCTTAGGCCTCAAGTCAGATCTTACAAAGTGTACGTACTTGACGTCAGCCAGGCTGTGGGTCCCTTTGTGATGTAGGAGTTGCGGGGATGTACGTTACGCCACTGAGCTTTCGTTTTAAGTAGGCTTGTACCAAAACAATATTTCATCCTCCTCCTTTGGAAAGATATCCTTGATATCTGAAAAATGCACAAATATTGTTCATAAAATACACTCTATAACACACACACACAAAAAAAAAAAAAAAAAAAAAACCGACGCACCAAGGAGTTGTCCAATTGTAATGAAATTTCGTATGCAAAGACATTTCGACCGAACATGCAAATTATTAAAATTTGGTAACCAATGAATGAATAGCGGGAGCTACAGCGCATCGAAACTGCGCACTCAGCAGGTGTCTGTAAGAAGCGATTCTCAATCAGATGGTGAAACTTTCTGTAGTATGAGATTCAGGATACCTTTGAACAACTTATAAAATGCCTCGCTGCAGGATTCGAGCTCATTACGAGCAACTATCAGAGTTTGAAAGAGGTCGTATCATTGGACTGAAAGAGGGAGGTTGGGCAAATCGGATAATCTTTCATCATATGGGTCGAAGCGATGCGGCCATTAGAAGACGCTGACAAGAATGGATGGACAACGGCAGATTTCAGCGTCATGATGGTAGCGGTCGACCTAGGGCCACAGCAGATAAGGAAGACAGATTGATTGTCTTATCAGCTGTCACAGCTCTTGATTCATCATTATCAACCATCCGACGTACGACCCTCACACGAGTGTCCACCATAAACATTCACAGACGGTTGATAGAGCGAAATTTACGCTCGTACTGACCGCTACTCTACCTGCCATTCCCACCCGCACACTGTTGAGCTAGATTACTGTGGTACTTAAATCGATCAGGTTGGAATCGTACTGATTGGTGACGTATAGTGTTTAAGGACAAATCCCGCTTCCAAATGTGTCCTGACGATCATCGAAGACGTGTAGACGGCCAGGACAGCGTGCCGAACCTGCTTTCACTATTACAGTTTGGGGTGCCATTTCTTTTGATAGCCGGACCCCTTTGATCGTCATTAGAGGCACACTTACAGCACAGCGGTATGTCGACAACTTTCTGAGAACTGTTTTGCTATCGTTTCTTCTGCAGTACCTTGGACTAATTTTTCAGCAAGATAATGCTAGACCATATACAGCACGTGTTGTTATTAACTGTCTTATAGCTTGTAAAACACTTTCTTGGCCAGCCAGATCTCTCTTCAATAGAGCATGTCTGGGATATGATAGGAAGGCGACTGCATCTATCAGGGAATGTTGAGAACCTGGCCCGATAATTGGAGCATATTTGGCAAAAAATACTGCAGGAGACCATCAGAGAGCTTTACCACTCTATGTCACGTCGCGTGGCAGCTTGCATCCAGGCTAGAGTTGGGTCAACTCCTTATTGAGCTCGTTACTTTATAACTATACAACTCTGAAAAAAATCATTAAAGTTTTCTGAAATTTTAAGCATTTTCTATTCTATACGTAATCTTTCTACCCACCAATTTTTGTCTCTATCGGACAACTCGTTCTTGGTGCATCGTTTTTTTTGTTATAGAGTTTATTATTTTTTTGATTAATTTTAATATTAGATACTTTTAAAATGTAGATTAATACACCATTTATGGCATATACAAAATATTTACTTAGATAGTATAAATAAAATACCGTGAAACGAAACTTATTTAATTATTTCTGAATGAAATCCTTCCCACCTCCCCCAGTCTAAAAGTTGAAGTCTTTATGACTACAATCCCTTTGACATATGTCTCGTAAAATTACACAAATATAGTCTATAGTCATAGACATTGCACAAATCTATGATAATTGATAAAAGAGAATAAAATTATACTGAATGAAGCAACAAAATCAGAGCGAATTTCACATTTCGAGTCAATAACTTTTCCAAAGAGATGAATTGTTCAGTTGAATTTTATTTACGTGTGTAAATGATATAAAAAATACATTAAATAGAAATTAATTACAAAAGAATGGAACAGAATGAGAAATCTTAGTTTAAATTTATAGGCTTGATAAATTAAACTCATTGCCATGAAAATTTGTGCACCAAGAAATAAGAGTAGGCCCGGCATGGAAGTATGTGTCAGTCAGTTATGTAAATGATCAGAAATGCAGCGTGATAGCGCATTGCGTAATGCCACCACAGAACGTGGGACGTCATTCTCCTTGGATTGTAAAACATGTAAGTAAAGATTGTTTCCGTGCTTTTAATTTATTGCAGAGACGTTTTTAAATTGGAGATGCCCTCAGAGATAATATGAGCAGCTGTCAGAGTTCTAGAGGGGAAGAATCATAAAGAAGATGGAAGTAAGGTAGTCAGTTAGGCGAGTAGCTCGCCAACTAGGCCGTTCTGACTTTAATGTGAAGAAGCGTAAGGAACCTATTACACAGCGACCAGGCTGAAGACGCCCTCGATAGACCAATAGTTGAGAAGACCGTCCCATCACTCGATACGCACGCATAGTGCCATCAGTCTTATAGTACATCATTCATCCATAGGTAACCCCTTCACTACAGGCCTCTGTGTGAATCCGTACCGTTGCAAGAGGTCTGGCTGAAAAACAGTAGCGATTGTAGCTCCTATTAAATGTATTGCTATTCACACCCATTCATCGTCCTCTCCATTTGGAGTATGCCATACTCGAAGGGATTGGACTGCAATCGTATGGACTCAGGCTGTCTTCAGGAAAAAATCTAGATTCAATGTGGACAGTCATGACAATTGTGTACGTACAAGGAGGCCACTTGGTGAAGGTCTCTTTCTGCCTTCGATGTACAGAGGCATACCGTCCCATAACTGGTGTAATGGTGTGGGGTGGCATAGCATATGACACACGGTCACCCCTAATTTTAATCCCTGGTACCATATCAGCCCTGAGGTACTTTAGTGATATTCTTCAGACACATGTGTTTCCACTCTTGGCAGGGCTCTCAGGAGCCATTTTTCAACAGGACAAATCTCGTCCTCACACATTTCCAACCACCCCTGTCCTTCTCGGTAACCAGATTTTTCACCCTTCGAGCATATCTGGGATCATTTAGGATGTCAAGTTGAACAGTCTGTGAGTTGGTTGAATTAGAGGTACATTTAGATCTACTGGGGAACAAGATGTCGCAGGACATCTTACGGAACTTGTATGTCTCAATGCTTGAACGCATCACATCATGCATTCATGTTATAGGAGGTTAACATAGTACTAAAACCTCCATTCATTTGAAATTTTTTCTACAATAAACCATCACATTTTGTATTGATTTTGTAAACATTTACTTACATCAACTTTGTGTACGTAAAACACATACGTACATTTACGTATATAAAATTTCGTTTTAATGTGACAACAGTTTTTTTGGTCCACAAATTTTTATGCCGATATGTTTATAATGATTTTAGTTTTTATTCTTGTATGAGCAATAAAGCATCATGATTTTTCCTCTTCTATATATATATATAATCTAATTAAAATTCATTACTTACTTCCAGCATATGGAGTCATATGATTTTCATTGACATCAGAGCTGTTGACACTTGTTGTTACGTACAGCCTCCAAATCATTCCTTTCTCTGCATCGTTTGGAATGCCACCGATTGAGTAAACCTCAGGAAACTCCTGATTCTCATTCAACAAGAATCTAATAATTATACATAAAATTATTTCCTAACAGCAGCGAATCAAATGTTTATGTACTAAATATTGTATAATTGAAGTACATCAACACGCATAACTGCATAATGAAGAATATTTTACTAAGTATTGCATAATAAAGAATATAATTAAGTGAACCAAATAAATATAAATATTTATCAGGAAGAGGGGGGTAGTGTTTAAATATATGAAGTGTTCTTAATCAGGAATCTCAAAAGGCCTCATGATATTTCTTTTAAATTGTAAAAGAAATGAATACTGTTTATATTTATTTTAAATGCCAATGATAACTTTTGTAGCTATTTTTCTTATAAAAATGCATTAGGATGTAAAAAGTATAATGACGTATAATAATCATACATCCATCAATGATAACTTTTGTTGCTATTTTTCTTATAAAAATACCTTAGGATGTAAAAAGTATAATGACGTATAATAATCATACATCCACCAACACATGTACGCCATTTTTTGATCAAAGAAGCTTAAATATTCTTCACAATGTCACATCTTTAATTAATATTTTTTTCTTAACTTTCTGATTTGACAAAGTCATTAATATGTGGTTATAAATTAAAATACTAACATTTATTTATTTGTATATTATAAACATTTATGAATTGATATAATTATCATTATTTGATGTAATGAGAAAGGTAAGTTGATATGTTTGGCATCTTATTTTTACTTTGTGCATTGTTTTTAATATAATTTATTTTTGCTTCTCCTCTGTATTTTTTTATTATATACATATATATATCCCTCAAAGAGAAACATGTGATAATTATAATTGATGTAGCAGCTTGTCAAAATTAATTTATTATTATTAGCACAGAGAGACAGAATCTAAGAGATCACAATGAATCATATAACACATTAATAGAATAATAAATAAATTTAATTAAAACATTTTCTAATGTGAAAACCAGATGTTATTGCAATATTAAAAATGTATTATTTATTGAAAAATACGTTTAGTAATCCTAGAGCTATTCACTCAAAGATATCAAATGGTGCGATGTATTGGATTGCCTCTAAATTAATGTACTAGATTGTTTGAAAATAACACTTAATTTTTTTATGAAATACAAAAAAATATTTTTATAAGTTTCTTTTGCTAGATTAGAATTATGACATAATCCTCGTAATATTTTCCTGTTTTCTAACATCGTGGGGTAAATGGATCGATAAACAGAAACTATTTACTTGTATACGCTCCCTTATGTCTGGCCGGTAGAAAATCATAACTTTGAATATTTTTTTTAAATATTAGAGGTAATTGAGTGTGTGAAACTTTCGAAAATTTGAGTTTCGAGATATGTGGAATCAATATATTTAAATATATTGGTATATTACAATTTTTTTTTTTTTTTTTTGAATTTGCACAAAAAAATTCAGTATTTTTAGAACAAAATTTGATTTTAACTTTTGTGTCTTTTTTTTGGAAATTAAAAAGTAATTTTATCGATTGGCAAAAAAACCATTTTTTTTAAAGCTTCGAGAATAATATATATAAAGCAATGTGTATAATAATATACAATAAAATAAATGCCTGTATTGTGGACTGATGTCTTGCGCCATTTTCATGACATCCAGCAAATTGATGCCTTCCTGTACTTGAATTTGAAGAATTTGTGATATTTCTGCAGGGTTTCCGATACTTAAAATGTATTTCACGCTGTTATTTTGATGCTCAGGACTTTTTAGTACTTCTATAGGCGTAATATCTAAATAAATGAAAATCAAAATTCTAAGTTTAATCTTTAGCTTTGTGCATTCGTTGTAATATATATTTTCAGTTAATTTCCAGTTAGTCTTACATATAATTTTATTTTTAGTCTCAATTCTAATATACTAGGTGTCCCAAAAATATCCACCGATTTCAAAAATCAGTTAAAATTGAACGAAAGGCGATAGAAATGTACTGTTTGCTGCATTCTGTTTTAGATCACTGGGGTATTTATTCTCAACGTTCCAAAATTTGCTACAAAGTTTGCCAACAGATGGCGCTTCTGACTAAGCAAAATTATAACAAATTGCTTTTTATCCCTGTTATTAAACACATCCTGCATTCTGGCGTGTTGCAAGGGCTGAGCCTTTCTTGAAACACATGTCAGAAAGTTAAAATGTAAGACAAAAAGAACATAAAACATTTTTTTATAGTTTTCCCAGTCAGAAGCGCCATCTCTTACGAACTTTTTTATTGATTTTAAAAGAATGAGAATAAATTCTCTGGTTACCATAACAGAATACTGCAAATGTTGTATTTTTATCACCTTCCGTTCTTTTTCAATTAAGTTTTTATATAGTCTGTCATTTTTCGAACACTTGATATGCACTGCTAGCCACACAAATGCAACATCAAGAGATACCGAAGATATCACAGTGAAATTTATTTGGCAGATAACGGGCAGTACAAAGATCAAAGGATTAAATTTACAGCCTCTAATGACGCGTGGATGATGACAAAATCAGCAGTGAGTGTAGCCGTTCTTCTTGGCTATAACCGTTCCACACGCCTCAGCACAGAATCAAAGAAGCCTTTGATGTATCCATGGTGTATAGCAGGCCATGCGTCTTTTACATATTGCCAAAGTTGTGAAGCAGCTGGTGGAATATCTTGTGCCAGTCGCTGTGCAAGCATGGACAACACGTTTTCGATTGACGATAGATAACGAGCACAAGCTGGTCAAGGAAGCAGTTCAGTCTGATGGGCGAAGAACTCTTGAGCATTGTGGTCCAACGTGTGGTGGCGCATTATACTGTTTCAATATGGCTGATGACAAGTGCTGAATGTATGGGAGGACCACGGGCTCCAACACATCAGAGATGTAGCGCTGGCTGTTCAGTGTACTAGAGTGGTGAGGCAGTGAAATTCAATACCACCCCAAACCATGATACCGGGCGCAGGACCAGTGTGGCGATGCATAAAGCAACAGTTCAACAGTCTCTCACCACGGTGTCTCCAAACTCGAATTCGACCATCATGATGTTGCAGGGAGAAGCAGGATCGTCAGTAAACACTATGTCGTTCCATTCCGTTGTCCATGTCTGCCGTTCATTGCACCATTAGCGGCGCAAACGACTGTGGTTTACAGTCAAGGGTAAACGAAGCAATGGACGCCTTGCAGACACTCTACTCTGCTTCAAGCGGCGTCGAATGGTACGAAGTGACATCGAATGATGCATAACAAACTGAATCTGTTGTTCTATGGCTTGTGATGTTGCTGCGCTATCCATCACGGCAGTGGTGCTATGAGGTTGGTACGATCAGTCCCGTCGGTTCATCGTTTCCTCCTGCATCCAGCGTTGACAGACATCCCAATTGCTTGGTTTCGTCCAACACATTAACCAATTTCTCTGAAGGATAACCCGCAATCCCTATATTGCCGTATTTTAAATTGCCAATCTGTTCTTCCCTTATACAGCGTTTGCTACGGTCGTTCGTGATGTGCGTTTGCGCTATAATGCTAATGATTTGCAAATTTCATTGCCGCCAACGCCTGATGTAAATTTCACATGGTTTGCATACCTCCTTCAGGGTGTTGCCTTTTTGTGTGGCTTACAGTGTATATGGAACAATATAAAATTTTGCAAATTAAAAATAATTCCTTATGAAAAATAGTTTTAATTCATACTTGGTTTTTGATTGGTCATCAAAAATAATATAAATTATCCAAGTGAAACATAATAAAGTATCTTTTTTTAAATACAAAATATTTTTTTATTATTAAATTTAAAATAAATCCAATGTATTTGCAATGAAAAGACACCATTCAATAACCCAGAAAGCATCTAAATGTTAATAAATTGATAAATACATGCTGGTTGGAGCCCCCCTCTCCTACCGAAAAATCCGGCGTATAACGCACACTTTTAACACAAAAAACAAGCTCAAAATTTACGGGTGCTCGTTATACGCCGGGTATAAAAACGAGAGCTTTAAAAATAAAACAAATAGTATAGAAATGTTAAACTTCCACATATATCGAAATACTGCTTATTTAAAGAAATGACATTCTTTATGAACTTAAAGAATTGTTGTTCTAGAAGTATATTTCGCTAGGCCATGGTAGCCTAGTGGTCAAGGTATCCGATCGTGGCTGGCGTGTCATGAGTTTGATCCCAGTTCCACTCTAAAGACCCATCGCGTGTAGGGGAACGTTACAAGTTAAATCTTTCGAGAGCTCAAACGTCTCCTCCCGTTGGTGTGGTAGTTACCATAAAATCCCACGTATAACGCACAGCTATACTTTCCAGCTGTATTTTTTAATGTAAAGGTATATTAGCCGTATAACACGCACCCTCTTTTTTACGAAAAATCCTGAAATATAATTGTGTGAGCAATGTTCTTACGTTTTTAAGTCATTTATTCTACGTATTATTCCAATCTTTAGAAAAAAAAGTATATTTCTAAAACTAAAACCCTTTAAGTTCATAAGAAATGTCTCGTTTCTTTTAAATAAACAGTATTTCAATATATGTAAAGCCTAATTTTTTCTATGCTCATTTTTTTCTATATTTAAAGCTCTCCTTTTTATCCCCGGCGTATAACGCGCACCCGTAAATTCTGATCTTATTTTCTGTGTTAAAGTGTGCGTTATACAGCGGATTATACGGTATATATAGTTTCTATTTAATTTTCTTCTCTACTTATAGTGGATTTTGAGTCGATCATAACGTATCAAAGATATAAACTTTTTTTCTTGTATTTAGGAATACTATCTGCATGGATCATAGTTGATCTTTATTGCTAACACCTTTCTTTTCTTACTAGCAAGTATACTTGTTAACTTTCATGATTATGAAACAATTTATAATGAATTCGACATGCATATCTTTTGCTTGCAGAGTGCACTATGTATCTCATGATGATTGATGATGATTGAATATTAACGTCGCACTCTTCAGCTACACGAGTGCTTTTGGTGACGGACCACGTAATTTTGAACCATGGTCAAGTGACGTGGACGACACCTGAGCTGGCACCCCCCATAATTTATCTCATATGGTATCATTATGTATCTCATATGTTTGATTTCCCCTTTTAATAGGCGAAGTTGGAAAAAAAATCTTATAAGAGATGTTCAAGAAAAAATAATCGCAATAAAATATTTTTATTTTTAATTTAAATTCGACTTAGTAAATAACCACCAGGTAAGTTGATCATTACATTATCACACGAAATGAAAATTGCATTTTTTACTTAGCAAAAAATATAGGTATTACCATTTTTTTTCTTTCAATGGTATATAAATTACGAAACATTCAGAGTGTTACCCTTACCAGTTTGGGGTCTTGGACCGCACTGTTTGCCTATTTGCAACAAATTCCGACCAGATAAAACTGGCAGAACAAGGTACGCAGCTAAAATGCTTTCAAATGACCCATCTATTTGTTGTTTCCTTAGTATGAAATCCATGAATTTGGGTATATTCGATTCTGTTTCATTTAGTTTCAGCTGAATTAAAACCTATAAAGAATTAAAAATCTATTTTATATATATATATATATATATATATGTAATAACTTAAATTAATATATATTTACTTAAATTTTAAATTTTCTTTATTTATAAAATATACCTAATTCACATAAATCCAACTACTATATTTCGAGCCGTGTCTCACATTTCATCTTTTTCTAAAAGATTATGAACATTATTTTAATAGATTTATTAGTGATTCCTCGTTAAAAAAGTATATCTTAAATTTTTGATAGACTTATTGGCAATTCTTAGTTATAGACTATCATAAGGGCTTAGAAGTGCCTTACAAACCGGTTTAAAATAGTCCCTAACACAATATATGATGTAAGTTCTATAAATAACTTATAATACCTTCACTTGAACGCGTGATTATATTTTTGTACTAAGTTTTATACTGCTTTTAATTCCATATTTAAATGGGAAAACTGAATTATCTTCTGTCTTTTGTCTCTTGGATCTTGAGCAAAGTTCACATTAAAATGAAACAGACGACGGTAAGTGGCAAGTAGTTCTTCTCCCCACCTGAGACAATGACAGATTTTAAGCATATTTAAAGTGAAACCATACCTTTCTTCCAGCGCTCAGTCAACTAGATTGTTCGATCAAAGTGGACTGCGATATACGAAGCAACACGTCTATTTTGAATTGAGAGTACCGAGAGATCCTCCTGATGAATAGTTTACAACGTGAACTAATAACAAAGCTCTAATAACGACGTGAAGTTCGGTGAAAGATATGAAAACTGTATACAATTCCGTCCCAGACACGTAAGATGAGTAGCATTTTCACATATTTCAGATCACATATTGAGCTTTCTCCTTTTAGTAAAGGACATTGATTCATATCCTTTACTTCATGCACACAAGAGAATAAGAGTGTCACTACTTAATCACGTCCTAATGTGCAAGATTTTTGGGATATTAGACAAGAATGGTTGGTAGCATCTGTACATCTTTCAAAAATGTTGGTTGATGCTGGAAGTGTGCGGCTGGCTAGTAGAGGTCATTGTATTTCTCTCAGCTCAAACACGAAGGAAAAGTAGTGTCACCGGTCGCATTATATCATTCATCTAACGTTGAGTCATCATAATGCATAGGTTATAGGTGTTAGGTGTTATCTTGTGTGAGACAATGATAATGATTTGTCAGTGATCAATACACAGATTGCCAGTCTTTTGCAGTTTCTATCCATTGTATCCAACTGAACGTGTGCCGGAGAATCATCGAATTATTCGGAGAGATCCCCTTGTTGTGAATAATTTTGCATATTTTTCTGACTACTCTTTCTTAGTGTTTCTGGTGATATTCTGACACACTTTGTGCATTCTCTGCGGTATTTAAATCTATTAGTCAAATTTTTTTAATATAAAAGTGCTTTAAATCGATTGAATTTATAATATTTTTTTATATACTTTGTATTACAAAGATTGATGATACTTTTATCTTTCACTTAAAGTCAGATCAAAACATTCGTATTTCTAATTTTATTCATTGATTTCATAAACTAAACTAATTTCTATTAATTTTATATTTTATTTAAAACGAAGAGATAAAATGGAGTTCGCAATTTTTCTTTTATCCTAATAAATCATTTCAATCTATAAATTTAATTAGATAAAAAAAAAAAAAAAACTGAAACTTAAACACAAACTCTATATTAAAAAAAACTTTTCATTTGCAATCATTAAATGTTTGAAAGGTAATTCATGATTTCTATTTTTTTAAAGTTGAGAATGTGTGGGAAGATAATAGGTTTGAAAAGCGATACTCAAACTGTAAAGTCAAAATTTTACCCACAGTGATTTTTGTTTGCGTGAGTTTGATGTTAACAAATTTGCACTTAAAATGATGAACGGATAATAAATAGAATGATGAACATTCGGCCTAATAGATAAATGAACTTTTGTAGGCTTTGATCTTAAGAACATTGTGATATAACGAGATTCTAAACTTGAACACCGTACGACCATGTTTGTATTTTAACCTAATTCATTTTTAAAAAAATGAAATAATAGTTGACATTTTGTTACTAATCAATACGTAATGTGTCTTCAAATAATTTAACAATGAAAATCGCTAATTATTTTATGTTATAATAAAAATGATTGTCTTTCGTTTTGATTGAGATATAGATGATCAAAACTTGTTGTCGATGATTGAACTTGTGTGTAAGAATTTATGAAAGAAATTACAAAGCATCTAAAAATAACTAACTTACATGCATTGTTAAGGCCGCTTCATAAATATTCCCTGGAGAATTTCTCGAATTCAATGTTTGAAGAAACTTCGTTTGGAAGTCCTCGTACATTTGTATGGACACTGAATTTGTTTCAAAGGTGCTTGAAACCGCTAGCATTGCCAATGCTTGAAAGTCTAGAGAAAAAAAAAATGCACAAGCTCAATGCAATTATATTTTAATTGAATCACAGCAGGTTAAAGAAAGTACTTTTAGTTTTGGTAGCTTTCTTGATAACATTATAAGTATAAAATATTGTTTTCTGGTTAGTCTTGAGAACATAGTATGGATACAAGCTAGATTTAATTAGTCCAACTTATATTTTTTTTTAAAAAATCAATCAATTTTCAATTTAATTTTACAATTCTTAAAGATTTCCCATGTGTTTTTCTCCCATTTTTCCGTATAACGATGTAGTGTCCTAAATTAGAGCGTTTCGCACATTATTTTCTAATATATTCCCTTTATCTGTTGTATTAGTGATCCAAGTATTCGAGAGTCCATAGCCACGAATTCGTGATGCGTAGTTTCTGTCAAGTCGCTGCTTGCTTAATACCAATCAAGACACACAATGTATGAGACTGCATTAAGGCTCAAAGTTTTCATGTCTGAGTGTTAGGAAAGTGTGAAAAAAAGATTGTTCAAATGTTTTCCTCGTTACTTCTCCTCACTTCAAAATTATGCAGCCCCAGTGCAGATTCGAAATCAATGAATTATGTTACAACAAATAATATTCAACTATTAAAGAGTGAAATTTCATTAGCATACACTTTCTTTTAAAAATATGAAGAAATACTTAACAACTGATATTAATAGCTTGAGTGATTAAGAGGATTGTAATTATACACCCACATATGCATGTATTACTTTGTTTTGCTTAGGGTACATTTTTAAAAAAATTCTTTCCAACTCTAAATTTTTTTTCCATTGATTATTTAAACGTCACACTCAGACACATTACGGGCTATTTGTGATTGGTATCCTAATTTTCAATCATGGTCAAGTAACTAGAACAATTTCTGAGTTAGTATTCCATTATCCAAATTTCTATACCAATGATCTGTACCAAATAACTTGTTGGAGTGGACCAACGTGAGTACTTTCTAGCCTCGACACATAAATGTGCATCAGCTCCTCTATACAATAGGTCATCAATGTCATCATAAGTCAAGAAGCCATAAGATAAGCTCATTACAACAAGAAGCGTTGTTATAGTAATATGTCCAGTTCTAAATATTAAGATGTTAACCCTGAACTGATTTGCAAGTACACCACATACGGGCTACCGAAAGCTAGTCAAAACCGGTTTCCCCAATTGCTGTATAGACAATGATATTTTCCTTTTTTATCTTTGATTTGCACATTATTTTTAATTCTGATAGTGAGACTATTAAAGCTAGTGTTTTTAAGAGATGCAGTACATCCAAGGTACTGAAATACTACTCATCTAGAACTTTATTTGTGCTGAAGATGGGAATTTTTCATTAAAGGCAATAATTTAGATTCTTGAAAAATATATGATAAAGAACAGAGATTGGCAAGGCAATGTACAATTTATTGCTTGAGAAGAAATGGAATGTAAAGGTAATCCAAAAATGTCGATATTATCTCTGTCTCCATTACAATGTAAGACTTAGTATTACACCTTGCTTGGAATTGCGCGCGCACACCCACCCACACCCACACACACATATATATAGTATAATAAAATAGAAATTAAAATGTTCTAACACCTACAATGACAAAGAAAAAAGAAATTGGAGTTCAAGAGACACAACAAATGTAGATACAAAAAGGGCCTTTGGACAAAACTGGAGACTTATTATGATTTCTAAGGCTGTCGCTGAATTAGGCCAGTGATTTAGGGTTAAGAAATGCTTTACAGATCCACCTTCTCCAAACAGTAGAAGTTTTCGACATAATAGAAAGAAAAAAAAACAGAGCCACGTTGAAAAGTTAAGCCTGTTTCTAACACACTTGGATGATAAACCTGATTATAGATTAAAATGAAATGATGAAGAGAACATTAATGTATCTCTCAAAGAGAGGAGTATTAAAAAAAAATTCTGTAGAAAAAATTAGAATAAAAACTTACATGTAAAAGTAAAAACCATAAATAAGAAAGTAGCAATCATCTTTGCAGAAGTCCCGCGCTAAATAGTATTAAAATGAGAATGTCAATTCCAGAAGAAAAAACAGTGGAGCCACCTAGATAGTTATCTTGCAATTAAACTAAGCACAAAAAATATTTTAAAATAAACTAAGCACAAAAGATATTTTAAAATAAACTAAACATAATATATTTTAAATAAATTAATGCACTAAGTAAAAATAGAGATAATATGAAATAGAAATACATTTAAAAATGAATTTACTTGTATAATTATATTCTAGATAGTTATTTTGCAATTAAACTAAGCACATAAGATACTATAAAAATAAACTAATCATAAGATGTTTTAAATAAATTAATGAACTAAGTTAAAAATGAAATTAGTATGAAATAAAAATATATCTAAAAATAAATTTACTTGGATAATTGTATTCGAGACAATTATTGCAAAATTTCATATAATTACTATGTTTAATGCATTATCAGTAACTAAATTATTGTTTCTTTTTATAAAAATTAAGATAATATTTCTAACTATTGAAAGGTGTTGGTTATTACCCCTGAAAGGCATTTTTATAATATTAAAATCAAACGAGTCTCGTTTACTTATTAGCAAATTATTCTTAACGCTTAATTGAAGGTCCAAAAAGTCAGCTGACTCATTATTATAATGAGTTTTTAATAATTTTAAAAATTGTGTGACGGGGCTTTATCGTGCCTTCTCACTAATCCTCTTTGAGGCCAGAATGGCATTATATTAATCCAATCCTCACAAGAAGAAACCGCGATACACAGATTAGTGAATAGATATATAAGGGAGCTTTTGCATTTGCGAGTTAGTTGAATAGAAGCCGGATAGTTGTCGGATAGTTGAACAGAAGTTGGACAGAAATCGGATAGTAGAATAGAAGTCGGGTAGTAATAGAATTGAAGAATAATAGTAGAAGAATAGAATTCAAGAAGAGACACAGAAAGCCGAGGTGCTGATCGCCGTGAGATATTGGTAAGAGATTAATTATAGAAGAGTAATTAGAGAACGGACTTAGGCTTATTAAGGAGTCTTCAGTAGATAAAGATTCTGAGGTTAACTTCTTATTAAGATAGTGAATAGGATTTCAGGCGCTATTTACTTAGAATTGATAATTATGTAGTATCACTCTCCTGATCATATCCCTCTAGTAAGACTTGTGTTGCGTTGATCAATATATATTTAGACAATAATAAATTAGATTT
>BMAV01008967.1:380256-424456 GCA_019973955.1 Trichonephila inaurata madagascariensis
GAAAGAATCCCGGGAAATATTTTTGAAGCAACAAGTTTGACTGTAAAGTTTTAAGGAGAACGTCACGTATTTCAATGATACTGTCAGAGTCTCCAATACCATTCAAAAGGCTTCAATTACCGATTCGTTTGGCTTTCGCGATGGCCATAAATAAATCTCTGTACTGGGATATTTTTAACTGAAATTTTTGTGTTCTTGCTGCTAAAAAAATCTGACTTGCTTGTGAGTCCTTTCTTGCAAACCGCATTTCTTTATCATACATTCTTCATTTTTCAGGATTTTTTTTTAAGTTTAAACGAACTTTTGGCTCACTTTGTACTTATAAGTTTCATTAGAAAGGGAAGTAGATTTTCGTATAAAACAGATTAGAACTTCAGAGTTATGCATCTGGGGATCGAGCAGCGTCCGCTGAGCATGGATTTTTTTCCCGAGAGAGGATGAAGATAATATCACACAAGATAATAGTTTGATAGATGCGGTTGTGATGCAATAATTATCTTTTTAAACCAACACATAATATATATCTCACCGGCAAAGTATGAAATGTCGGCATTCTATAGAATACCTAGGCATTGTATAGAATGCCGGACGTTTTTAGGCAAAGTATGAAATATGAGATTTATTACATACTTTGCCTATGCATTGTATTGAATGCCTAGACATTCTATAGAATGACCAAAGCTATTTAGGTAAAGTATGGAAAAAGTTCATGACAAGGCTAATATATGAATGACGTACATTCCTAAAAATACAAATGTTATTCTGACTTAATGAGAGTAAGAAAAATTATTCAAAATACGCAAAGGGAAATGGAGGTTGTACCAAACAAAATTTATGTCTTTCTTATTAAAAAAAACTAAAATTTCATATAAAAGATAAAACCTACTTGTTACAACACGGTAGATTTGAATTACATTTCATTGCATTTTTCACGCAAAGACAATACTTATGTTGGTACTTTGCTTTACATATACATTTGATGAATCATTGGCCGCTTCCATTGGACTGAGCGACTGCCACTGACAGGAGAGGATTTTCGTGGTCAGGAATATCTTTAATTCTAATCAAGATCTTAGGTCTCAAAGTAAATTGTGATTTCACATATACTTGTTTTAAAATTCCTTCAGAAGTTCGAAGTTTTTCTACTCCTTATAAGGGCCAATGCAATTGGCATTCGGAAAAAAAATCGCAGGTTTCACAACAATACCTTTTTTTTAAATAACGTTCTGTTTTTCTGTCAAGGTTCACAACGATGGATGTGCAGTTCAATATCATAACGTGTAACATTTTTGTATTTGGTTGAAAGTTTTTTCAGAATTATATCCCGTCCTCAGAATCCATGAAATAATATTGTATAGCAGTGCTACCTAACTTTTTTATCTTCCGGACCGGTAAACGTTTGATAATTTTACCGTGGCCCCCTGGGGTTGGGACGTTGATTATTTATATTTTAAATTGTTTTGATTTAATAATTTAATTTTTTTATTTAAACATGCCTTCAGAATAAAATTCAGTTGCACCAAAAAATGAATATAAAAAATGATTTTACATGGAATATAGATTGATTTCAATGGAAAGTCGCACACAAACAAGAGAAAAACACACCCCCGTAAATAAAACGGAAATAATTAAATGCTCCTTGAGTGGCCCAATGCCATTTGATCCACGGACCGGAGATTGGAGCCAACTGCTGTATGGTACTGACGCCTTTTTTAACAGGTTAAAAGAGTTTACTTTCATTTTTCACAAACATCACATCATAGCTATTCAGCAACCAATAGGGTTTCTTCTTAGTTGTCATTTTGGCATTTTGTATACATTAGTTATTAACTTCAAGTAAGTAATTTCATTTAAGAAAACCTTTTTTTTACAGTCTTAACTTGAATTTTTGCCAGCTCGTCGTCGAATAGTTTATTCATGACTATAGACCAGGGGTTGGCAACCTTTTAGATGTGGCGTGTCAAACCAATCTGTCAATATGATTCAGCGTATCACACAGTAGAGCAGTGCTTCTTAAGCTTTCAATACTGGCGACCCACTTTTCTATCACAATTTTTATCACGCCCCCTTATACGATAATAATGCATTGAATGCAATGATAATGCACTTGGACGCTAAAGTTACAATACGATCTTTATTATAAACCATACAAATTAATAAGATAAGTATATTAATTTTTATATATGTTACTTTTAAGTAATATCTATTTTATTTTTCTTTCTCGAATTTTTTTAATTGGAACAAAATGCTGCTGCTGCTTTGAAGGCAAAAAAAAAAAAAAAAAAAAAAATATAGATCTCAGCCAAATATAGAAAAAGTACTGAGAGTTAATTTCTAATCGTAAACCTTCCTAGGCAAGACAAGCCCATGGAAGTCGCTAATATTTATTAAACTTGCTCTTAATTTAGTATTAATAAATTAGTTATAAAATACCTTGTGCATCACTGATACATTAAAAGTGTACCATCTGAAGTACCCGCTCTTCGCACGAGTTCATTTTTTTTAAAAAAAACTAAAACATTCTTGATATACTAGCTGAATTGTCAGGAGAGTAAACCCAAATGCGCGACAATTTTACGATAATGTAAAATGATATTTTAAAATGAGTGCTCATATTATAATTAGTTTTAAGTGAACTGATATTTTAAGCCTCAACGAATTAGCATTTAGAACTAATGTTAAATAATGAAAAATAATTTAAAATTCCGATAACGAATAATTGTGTTATTTTTAATATTTAAAGCTAGAAGATTTCAAAATGCTTTATCCCGGGAGCAAGCACACACTCGATACTAAGTTTAATGGTTACGCGGGGTGATTGAGTCATCCCAATCCTTTTTTTATATAATTATTTTATTGTACACGATACAAATCGGAATTCCAGTGAATAATTTAACTAAGAGAAAGTAAACTTACCTACTTTCAAGGACTTTTCAATTTTTCTTTTGTAACAAACAGTTTTGCCAGAATTAACGATTTCGTGATCTGTGTGCCCCACGCAACCACTTCCGGGTTAAAAATGTTTTCAATATTATAATATGGATGTTACTGCTTAAACAATTGCGTAAAATGTTTTTTCATTACGCTTTACATGTTTGAGAATACTCATAAAAATAAACCTTGGCCAAGTAATCCTTCAAAGTGCTCTCTGTGGTTTTCCAAATATCAAAGAACTCTTTTACATGGAAAAAACCCACAGAAATACATTATTTTCAACTTCCCTCAATGAGAAACGAACACATAAGAGAGGGGTCAAACCTAACTGTAATAACAACTTAGAAGGTCAAAAAAACTATCAGCAAATATATTCTGCTGTCTACAGCTATAATGTACAGTGTTTCAAAAATAATAACAGTGATAAATTTTTTATCTTTCTAAATTTTTTTGATTCTGGGTCTGGGTTTTTTTTTTCCCTTCCTCTGAAAGAGTAGTATTTTAGGTTTAAAAAGAAAACATAATAAAAAATCTCTCATCATGGGATTACAGCAAATTAAATAAAAATTTTTTTTATTTAATTATAGGATCAAAGATAGCTAATTAGGTATTGAAGAGGTTTTTATTTTTTATATGACGTAATATCGCAATATGATATATATATATATAAATTATATCATAGTAAAAGTGCATTTATTATTATATCTGGAAGTATTTTGTTTTAATTCATTCCAGAGTAAATTAATTATTTTTTAAATCTTTTAATTTCGATATGCTCGCGCCCCACAGATTGAGAACCGCTACAGTTTTTTTTTTTTTTTAAACACTTCAAAAATTGACAAATTTGTTGAGTAGTGCAAAGTGCCACTGAGAATTGTTCCGCGTGCCACAAGTGTGATAGGTTCCCGAACCCTGCTATAGACCATGACTTCTTTTACTCCATTTTCTTGCAGTTCAGAAAGAAACCAATTTTTTGTTGAAATATTTTAAGTAAAATTGAGTATTTTGACACTCACGAACAAACCGCAACTGTACAAATGACAAATTCTGAGCCTGAAATACGCGATAAAAGTCTTGTGTCTTGCCACTCAATATTCGAAACTAATCAGAGATGTATTTCATACTTCGCCGGTTTCTAATTAGGCATTCCACAGAATTCCTAGGCAATGTATGAATCATTTCATACATTGATGGCTAGTTTTTGGCATTCTATACAATGCTTAGGCATTCTATAGAATGCCGGATTTCATACTTTGCCGGTAACATATATAATGCAAACTAAATGTGAAGTGTGATTAACAAATGTAAAGTTTTAAAAATATTTCTAATTCAATTAACTGAATTCTTTGAAATATATTTAAATTTAGAACTTTGAAGTAAAACTTTATTATCTTAAATTTTAACTATAGAGCATTTATTAATCTTACTTCAACATAGCAAGTGATAATTGTACTTCCAATTGTTTTAACAACAATGATTTGACTTCCTTCCTTTTCTCAAATAACCAAAAATCTGTTAGATGTAAAGCTGTCAATACTCTAGGAGTTTCCTCTCCCCAACCTAATTTATCATTCCTTTGAGAAAGAAGCCATAATAAAGCCTTCTTGTATTGATGAGCAAAGTTCAGATGTCGGTAGGAATCGGCCGATATTTTCTCTGGTCTTGAGTATATGCCAGTTGATTTAACAATGGTTGGGCCTGTAAATATTGAGACATAAAATTTTAAAATGTTGTATTCTTCCTGCGATACAAAGAAGAAAATAATATAAATTATAGATTTCATATTTATGAATGTAAAATGAATACTTTTTTTTAAAAATAAATTTCAATATTATTTGATTTATTGTTTAATGAACAACACAATTTGAACCCTGGTAGATTTAACGTGTGACAAATCCAATTCACAATAGATCTTGAGTAAAGTTCAATGATATTTACAGATTAATTCAGGACTCAAATGCAATAATGCCGAATGCTTGCTCACACGCAGGCACACACACGCGTACAAGAAAGTGACGTCCTCTTAAATGCCATAGTGGTGATATCTGTATATATATCAGGTGGTTATAATTAAACTTCTCCTATAAACGGCATCCTACAGCTCAAACGGGTGAACAAAATGGAACGAAATTTTGTATATGGGCTATACATGAGATGCGCTCACGGAATTTAGAACACACACACACACACATATATATATGCATATTTTTCCTATATTTATACATAAATGTATATGAAATAATTCATTTTAGTCTTTTTTTGAAGGCTTTTTAATATATATATATAATTGTCCTGAACCCTTCCCACTTCGCGCAATAATTAAATTAGGAGTTTAATACTTCAGGGTGGCATCATTTTGTATAAAAACTAGAATTTTCTGGAAGATTTAAGCTGCTTGGTAATCGCCGTGAGAATGTTCTGTTTGTGTCTATATATAGTAGTTTTGTGTGCGTGTTATGTGTTCTACGTTTGTTAATATGTTCTACATAAAATAATAAATGAAGATGCATCATCAATCAAGCTTTCTCATCCATTTTGCACGACTTCTGCTTGAACATCCGAATAAATAAAATGCAAATATTCTTCGGCGAAGTATTTCATGAACAAAAAAATTAGAGCATCAAGAAGGTGTCGTCAAAATGAAACGAAATTTTACATACGTAATGACTACTTTGACATATGTAAATGATTAGAAAATCAAAGAAAAAGGATCATTTATTTCAGAGAAAAAGACAAAAGAACGGAGGATTTAATACCCTGTTGAACCCCCTCTAGCGCGAATGCACGATGCGATACGATCGGGCATTGAGGCATACAAGTTCTGTATGATGTCTTGAGACATTTCGTTCCATATTTGCTGTAACCTTGCCTCTAGTTCGTTCAACCTCGTGGGATGCCTAACTCGCCTTCCCAAATGATCCCAGATATGCTCGATTGGAGACAAATCTGGGGATTGGGCAGGTCAAGGAAGGGTAGTAACAGTGTGGAGACAGTCTTGTACCACCCTTGCCATGTGAGGCCGAACATTGTCTTGTTGAAAAACGGCTCCTGGGAGCCGCCGCATGAGTGGTAAAACATGGGGTTGCAGGATGTCATCCACATACCACTGGGCTGTCATGGTGCCACAGATCAATACTAGGGGTGACCGTGCATAGTAGGCAACGGCACTCCATACCATCACACCAGCTGTGGGAGCTGGTGTACACAAGTATTCACAAGTTTAAATACCGCTTTTTCGGTATTTACTAGAATTTTTTTAAAATTGTCTCTACTCTATGTTCAGGGATCACCAACGTAGCAAAATAGCATACGTTTTTGTTTTTTGCCTCCCTAACGGGTGAAATTAATTAGACTGTGAATATAAAGTTGCATCTTACAATCGAGAGAAGTGATAAAATATGTGAATCATTCAAGGAGGTGAGCCAAAACTATCCTATTACAGCTCAGAACGATACTGCACATGCCTCAGGATTCGTAGTGATATTCGTATCTGTGAAAACAAGGTTGTATTTGCGAAGAAAGTGCATAATATTTCGATATTTTTTTAATTGGTGAGTTGGTTATTCACATTGTATTTGCATACCGAAATATATATGGCATACCGAAATAGAAAATGTCTTTCGTTATTTACATAATTATGAATTTAAAAATGGAAATGAAATAGAAGAAAGAGACTAACCAAATCATATTAGATCAAGCTTACAGTAAATTTTCTTAAAATTTTTTTATCCACAAACCAATTCATATTCAGATGAATTCAGTACAGTTATCTAAGATGATGATGTTAATGGTGAAGAGGAATTGTCTCTTGAACAAAAATTATAATTAGCGATAGCTAAAAAAAAATTCAGCAAACCAAAATACAACACAGAAAAATCAGTTATATCAAAAACCATCCGACGAGAAATCGATTTATTTGAAGATGAGAGATTTAGAGGTAAATATTTGGAAAAAGTGTATCACGTGTTGCTAAGAATACCACAAACTAGCGTAGATGCCGAAAGAGCGTTTTCGACAGCTGGCAATTTTTGCACAAAATTGCGTTTCAGGCTTAATGACAGTACAATATATGCCTTATGTTTCTTATGATCAAATTTCAAAAATTTGTAACAGTACCACAGACTGAATATTGATGTTTACACTTGTTTGCTTTATTTTCCTAGAATTTCCACTACTGGTATTAAAAACCCGTGCCCCGGTATTAAGATCTAAAAAATACGGAATACCGGTATTAAACTTTTGGTCCGATTATGCAATCCCTAATTATTGCTGAGATTGAATTTAGATTTGTCGCTAAAGATGATCTGGCTCCATTCCGCTGCAGTCCAGTTTCTTCGTGCGTGGCACCACTCCAAACGGAGGGGTCGATGCGTGGGCATCAAGGGCAGCACACGAAATGGGCGCCGCGATCTCAAATGTCCTTCAGCCTGGCGCCTTCATATGATTCAGGAAGACACAGGGGCCCCTAGTGAAGGTATTACCTGTGCCTGGATAGCGGCCGATGAAGCAGTTGGCTGTACGCGTGCATTTCTTACGATGTGGTGGTCTTCTCGTCGACTGGTCTGTCGAGGGCCTCCTGGGCCTGGTCTTCGTGTAAATACATCCTTCGGATCCACTGGTACCAACACTTCCTCACAACACAATCAGAACGGCCTAATTGACGAGCTACTCGCCTAGCTGACCACCCAGTTTCCATCATCTAGATGATTCTCCCCCTCTCAAACTGCGACAGCTGCTCATATTGTCTTCAAAAACGGCTTAATGGCATGTCTACATCAGCTTTTTGTTTGTAAACGATTCAGCACACTCAAACAAGCTTTGGTTGCCTGTTTAATACTCCACGGAGGACGTTAAACGCCCTCTACCGGCAATACATTATGCGCAATCACGCTGCATTTCTAATCATTTGCATATCTCCCCGACCAATGCCAAGCTTCGTTATGATCCCGCAATCCCTTATTTCTTGGTGCGCTAATTTTTTTTGTCCATGATTGTATATAAGATTAAGTGAACAACGTTTACTGGTTAAGGTAGTATAGAAAAGTGCGCGAACAGCTAACTGAAAAAAAAAGGATATTAATAAATCTGATTGAGTGTTTACATCATAGAAATACGTATTGCAAAAACCTGTTTGTAAAATTCTATTGAGTAAATGTGAAACGGTGGGAAATGTACATGGTCGCATAAATAAAAGTTCTCTTTCAACCTTGATAAATCTTCAAAAGAAACTTATGGGACGTTGAAAACAAATTACGAATTGTTACCGTATCCTTAAAATGTGTAAAAAAATTCTGATAAAAGTTTGACAAAGTACGCGATTCCATTGACGATGCAGATCGAAATAGTCGGCCTATACGACTTCTTGCAATGACAGAAATATCGGATGGGAGTGTAAGAAGAAAAATAATATTAGCTGTGGATCGTCGACTTTCAGTGTGAGCGATAAGAGAAGGACTTGGAATAAGTCGTTCAATGTGCTTCTTACACTATTAAACTATTAAGGGTTTTAAAGACGTTTCATTCCCTATTCTTTAATAGAAGACTCACAATGGGAGTTTCTTAGGTTTGGTACTAGCGACTTCACTTTTTGCGGACACTTAGTCACCACAGTGTGGATCAAGTTTATTAGAGTAACAAACTTATTTTAATACATTAAAGTTATTTCAATAATTTTAAATACTAAGAAAATATCAAAATAAGAATTTTATTTCTCGTTTAATACTCACAGCCTATTTCATCAGAATTGTCTTCACACGAGCTTAAACCATCACATCGTCCAATCAGGGGTATACAGGTTCCGTCGTTGCATTTGAAGAATTTATCAGAACATTTGTTTGGATCTACGAAAAAGATGAATAAATCTTTCTTAGAATATGAATTTAATATAAATATTCTTATATGTGTGCAAGTTCATCACCACATGTAAAGAAATATATAGTAGACTTGTTTTGTATCAAAACATGATTTAAAAAAATTATGTATTAAGTAAACGAAATAATGACAAATGTTTTCACATAAATAACTCAAAACGTTCACACGTAAGTGTTTTAAGAGCTTTTTAAGCACACAAACCAATTTAAGAATATATTAAATTAAAGATTTAATTTTATAAAATGATATCTTCTATTTGTTTTGCATTAAGAAGCATTTGCATTGAATAGTATTTTATTTACTTAAAAGGTTTTGAATCTATTAGGGTGAATAAAAAGGCATTTTGAGTTTTTTTGCAACCTATAGAAGTAGTGTAGTTTCTGAAATACTAGAAGCATTTGTAATAGTAGCTGTAACGTCATTACAAATTGACAGTTCAAACTTCATTTTAAAGAATAAATTGAGCAATTTCGTTGAGTTTCGGAGATTAGACAACACGTTGAACATGGAAGACCAAATTGTTCATTTTCAGCATATTTTTCTGTTTTATTTCCTTAAATAGAAAAATGCGCATCAAACTTGTGAAAAATTGTTTTACTTTTACGGTGACGATGCTCTACGAGAGCGTCAGTGCCAAAATTGATTTCAGAAATACCGATCTGGTGAGTTTGATTTGAAAGATGTCCTCGATCAGGAAGACTTACCCAGACTGAAGATGACAAAATAAAGTTATTGATCCAGTCAAACCCTCGTTACACGACACAAGAGATTGAACAGGCATTGAAGATCTTTAAAGAAAATGTTCACGACTATCTAAAGAGACTGAGATGCGTAAGCAAGCTTGATATTTTGTGGTTCCTCTTGAACTCAAAGAAGTTAATTTGACGACACGAATAAACATCTGTGATATGTGCATGAAAAGTGAAGAAATGATTCTTTATTTAAACGAATGATAATTGGTGATGAAAAGTGGATTGTCTTCAACAATGTGGTGTGAAATTGGTTATGGTTCCGTGGTATGATAAGCTCTGAATGACTTCAAAAGCATCAGAAGAAGCATTCTCTCAGTGTGGTGGGATTGGAAAATTGTAGGTTTTTTTTTGAGATCCAACAAAAGAATGAAACAATCAGTTTGAGAGTGGACTGTAGGGAATTGGAGAATTTGAACGAAGCTGTCATCCAGAAACGTCCAGAGCTTGTCAATCGTAAAGGAGAAATGTTTCTTCACGGCAACGGGAGACCACTCACACATCTCTGGACTCACTCTCTCGACACATCTTGATTCGTCAAAAATTATTAGATCTTGGATGGGATATGTTGCTCCACCCACCATACACACCTGACCTTCCACCGTCACACCTCCAATTGTTTCTCTCTTTTCAAAACTCCTTCCGTATAATAACGTTAAAACGTACGATTCTATTGACAAAAATCGGTCAAAAAATCAAAGTTAATTTTTCTAGCCTAAATTATTATTTATATACTTTTCTCTCTCTTTATAACCTCCCAAAAGTTGAAAACTCTAAACTTAAGAAACGCAGAATTATGATAGCTGTACATTAATTTTTATTCACATCTCTATGGCAAATCAAAACTTTAAACTTATTATCTCAGAAAGATAAAATAACTAGTTTGTCTTCATTTAAAATACTAAGGCTTTTTTTCTATTGAGCCTAATTCTTTGAATTTTTTGTACCTATTGCTAATAGTACATGTAACAAAAGTTGGTATGCATTTTTGAATCAAAGCAATACTTATTTTTTAAAAAATAATTGAAGTTAGAATTTGCAAATTTTTTTAAGGAATTTTCAATAAAGATTCATAAAAAGAAGCATTGTGTACAAATACCAATCGTGTTATCACAAAACCCACACCAATTTTTGTTATAAATAATTGGACGCACTCGTAAATCAAATTTCATGCATGTACGTAAATGTTTGTAGGAGGAGTAGCATTTTAAAATCACTTCACAAATTTAAAGTTTTTTCCTTAAGAAATTAAATGGCTAACTCTTTATGAAATTTTGTGCACAAAATCTGTTTTACATAGTATACACACATAGGAGGCAACCAAAAAAATTTTAAAAATCCTTAAATTAAAAATTTTTGCTTAAATCGTACCATGTTCCCTTAAATTTAGCCGAGGTTGTAAATCAGCACCTTGTTCAGTTTTTCTCAAACTAAGACAGGTCCTTCTACGAACGGGGAATTATGAAGCTCACCTAACGATGACAAAAGGTCATCAAACAAAAGAATACGTATGTTATTCTCTCTCATTTACCTTTAAATAAATCCTACAATAACTAATAATAATTACATAGGAATAATTTATCGAAGCAGGGAAATTCCTGACATTATTTCCTACAATATCTGTACGTACATTTTTTGACATGAAATGGAAGGGCCCATTTTTTTCTTGTATATTTATATAGTATCAGATTTTTTCAAAATAATAATAATAATAATTTTAGCTAATTTCTTAATAGTGTTTCCAAAATAAACAAATTTATTACTATTATTGCTATTCGTCTAACTGTGATGTTTAGAAATATTTACCACGTACACAAACAACAATAACAATGTATTTAGAAAAAAACATTAAAGGTAATTTGGTTATACACAGCATTTCTTATTCATAGTCCGGTAAAATTGTTGAATTTTAGCAGATAATCTCGCCAAGAGTGATGACTGGGTGCAAGTTTGAAGTGAATATGGATTATCTGGCAATGAAAACTACGCCATTATTAAGAGCAAATAAAAATTATTTTGAATACTTATCTACCGTAATTCTTTTTATTCTTATCACAATAAAAAGAAAAGGTAGATTTATTGTTTATGTTTTGTTCAGTAAAATCAGAAATTGCTGAAATATACATTTATGATAGTTAATTGAATAACCAAATTTAAAAAATATATATATATAAATACAAAGAAAAAAAAGTGTACAGCATAGAAGGCTAAAATCTTTAATAAAAATTATACGATTCATATCTAATCGATAAAATAATAACTATTTATTAAGTGACATCAATATTGCCTGATGTCAATAAATTTCTGCATGAGACTAAATTATTTAACTATATAAATAATAAACAATGCACACATGTTTTAAGAGAATGCCATATAAATTCTGCACAAATTAGCATTTTTGGCCTTTATCTTAAATATTAAATATTTTTAACAACCTAATTTTACGGTTCAATTTGGGGGGAAAATTTTTTCGCTTCTAATTGAAAGAAAATATAGCAAGAATAAAAATTGTTACTTTTATCATGTACAACAAAGTCTGGATTATACTTAATAAATTTGAAACTCATTGAACACAGGAGTTCAATAATGCTCATTAAAAATACACGAGAAACTATTGGTGGTACAGGTACCATAAAATCCGGAGTATAACACGCACGTATACTTTCAAGCTGTATTTTTTAGTCCTTTGATATATTCGCCGTATAACACCCACCCCTTTTTCTTACGAAAACCTGAAATATAAGCATGCAATGCCTTCATGTTTTAAAGTCATTTATTCGCTATATTTGAGAACAATGAAATATAATTTGCGGAATTCGCTGTGTGAGGGCACCAATGTTCCTCAATTCCATATTATGAATATTAGTTTAAACGGTTCAAAAAGATAGACTTTGGCAAAAATGTGAATAAAATCAAAATCGTTTGAAGATTCAGAATTAGAGGCAATATTGAATGGTTTCATATCAAAGGTAAGGAGAATTTGAAGAATCATTAGGATTGACTCAACAAGTAATTTTTCCACTTACTTAAGTTCAAAATTATAAGAACAGCACCAAGGCTTTTTTTTCTAGATGCTGATTTAATACATTTTTAAACAGACCCATACAGAAACGAGTACGTACGACTAAAAAGTTTAGTTAAAATAATTGTTAATCTTAGTAGCGGAAATTATACTAATTATTCGTGCCATCCATTCGGTGTAGTAATTAGTGGTTAATATTAGGTAGGCCCTGGATTAGAATCCCGGTGAAGGCATGAATGTTTGTACATGTATAGTGCCTTGGTGGCATAGAGGGGGGGGTAATCTAAATAGCCGTCGAGTCGCAAATCCTCTCGTAAAGGTTGGTGAAAGAGAGAGGCGGGACGCTGCAGACCACCCCCAGCGTGTTTTCTCCCAAAATTGGGGGCGGAACTGAGCCAAAAAGTACTGTTACCTGCATGGTGCTCAAAGCTACGGCTAACGACAGGCATACATCTAGCCTTTAGCCGTGATGGATTTCATGGCCTTTGACCGGACATCGTCAGACAGGTGGTATTAGTAACAACCACTAATCATACCTGAAGACACACTGTCTTTCATTACAGAATTTCAAAGTTATCACCTATTAGTAGCCTTGCGTAATCTATGTTAACAAGAAACTTCTTCATATTTACATAGGTCATCCGAGCACATGCTAAAATTGACGAAAATTTCCCAACTATTATTCAATTACTATTATTTCTCGGCAAAATGAGTGTATAATGTAAAGATACTTACGTAATTCAATTAATAATTAAGGAGAAAATCTCCATTAGAAATCACAAGAACTATAAACCAACTTCGTTGCGACAAACAAATGCTTATTTATTTTGTACTTGCTGTATTTTTTTCCTTTAGTATCTTCAAGAAAATACATCTTTGAAATTAATTTAGGCAACACTATATATAAAAAAAAAACGTTAAGCAAAAGCAAAAAATGAACATAAAATAAATCACAATAATTAACCCTACGGAGAGAAAATCTAATATTAACTCTCAGTGGATTTATTTTTTTTTTTAAAGTCGCATTTTGAAACCACATGTGGGCTATTGGTAATGGGCTTCGTAAATTTTAACTTAAATCTTCCCGGCTTTTCCCGTGCTGAACTCGGGCAGAAGAAACGTATTATTCTGGCTCTTCTCGAGTGTAGCTCGGGCACTGTGAAAATTTACACTGTGCATTCGATCTTTCCCGAATTATTTCACATGGGCTTTTTATCATTTTGACTAAGTGAAAAGTACCACTCGGTGGAATTTTTTGCAAAAGGACGATGTCCTTTTTCTGCGCAGCCTCCCCCACCTCCAATTACACTTGCCAGGAAGACACCTCGTTGACTACGTTACCCATCACAGAAAAAAACTAACGCAACAGTACAGTGCATTATTTGTTGCTTGATGAGAGACAGTAAAGGGAAGAAGAGAAACAAGATTCTACTATCCAGTTTCCGATGTTGGGTTATGTGTAGTACCGCATTTACGAATTTATCATGCACGATTTAATTTTAATTAATAATTTCATAATTATTTATGTAAATGAAAAATATGTAAATAAAATTTGTAAGTCAAGGGAAAAAACAGATATTCTAAGCTTATATTTATAAGTGTGAATTGAATCCGAAGTCTTATGATTTCTGCCATACGGAAAGCCAACTTTACATTTAAATACCTTATTTGTTTAAATATATTTTTTTTTACATTAATTTTTAGGAAATTTTGCATACGGAGGGGGTCTTTATGTTTAAAAAGATATGTAAGTTTGAAATTAAGGTATCCGACTACGTTCGGAACCGTAATTTTGCAAAAGCGTGTAAATGGATAGTATTTATGTTATTTAATGTCACTTAGATTAGAATACATGTATAAAATTGTCTTAAGGAAAATTATATGTGACAAAAAAAATTCTTTAAATACACTATTTTGGCAAAAAATTAACTTAGAATAACCTTTTTTTCAAAATGTTCTCCTTTTGAGAAAAATGCTTCTATTGTATGAATATTTTGCCTGTATTCAGCTCAGACCTCTGTACAGAGGCTCAACTAGAATTTTTAAAATGCATAACTTGGAAGTCAGTTTATCCATGTTTTACGAAAACAGAAGGGAGAAATTTTAAGAAAATACGCCGATAATTATTTCAAATGGTTTTAACTCTGAAAATAATTTCAATTTTTCAAAAATCATAGTTGAGCCTCTGTACAGAGGTCTGGGCTATATACAGGCAAAATATTAATACAATAGAAGCATTTTTTACAAAAAGAGAACATTTGGAAAAAAGGTTATTCTAAGTTAATTTTTTGCCAAAATATAGTATTTAAATAATTTTTTTGCCAAAATGTCCTTAAACAATTTTATACATGTATTCTAATCTAAGCGACACTAAATATCATGAAAATTATCCATTTATGCGCTTTTTTAAATCATGGTTCCGAACGTAGTCGGATACCTTAAACATAAAGAAATTGACATTTTTCGATGCATAAACCAGAAGTTAAATGAGCCCGGAAGGGGTTAATTAAATGAAGAGGTTATATATATATACCACGTTTAAGTGTAACCTTAAGTGGTACTCTTTTTCTAAATGTCCACACCCCACCAACGAAAAGAATTCAAGCCTTGTCAAATTTTACATGCATTAGTTCTACACTGCGGGTTCTTAGAGCCAACTAGGCTGCAACACACGACTCGAAAGGCGCAATGATATTTTGCGACCACGTCCACTAGGCTACATCAACCATTCAAAGTTACAGGACACTGATTAATAACATATTGCGATTTTAAGTCTAACTCTTTTAACATGCCATGATCTATAAATGTTAAATTTTTTATGTAACTCGAATTCTTCAAACGATACTTCACATTGAAAAAAAATCATATTCTCCTAAAGATGTTTAGGAGAATATAACTTCCGAACCTTCATCTCTCCTTTCACAACATTTTAGACGACATTAAAACGATTTCAAATCACCATTTTTTTAAATAAATAATATTTAAAATTTAAAATATAAAAATTGTGTGTTAATAATAAAAAAGAATTATTTTGATATGAATAAAGTTAAAAATTTTGAAGATAAAATCAGGACTTAGATGTAAAAAGTTGAAATGAGTTGGTATCGAGTGGAACTTCTGTGATTGGCTGACCAGAGAGGTCAGATATTTTTGCATTTAAGTTCAGGGGAAAAGCTCGATGACCGGTCTTCGAGTAATTAGGAGCTCGAGCAAGTCGAGCTGCAAAGATGGAGAGACTTTAAGATTAAAAGTAAAAATTAAATAATTAAATAAAAGAGAAAATATTTAGAAATTAAAGAAAAGCAAGATCAATTAGCATTGGTCTGTGTGTGGAATTTAAGATCAGTATATTGCTATGATCGATTTATTATCAGAGTTGTTAATATTATTAAAGAAATATTAGCATTTATTCTGATCGTTTGTCTAATAGTGGGTATTTTTCTTTCGACTCTGATATCTACATTGCTCATGAACCAGTGAACATTAATATAATTTGCTTTAAAATTAAATTTTCAATAGTTTCTAGATAATTAACGTGGATCTTTGCTGCATGTCCCCAATAAATGGATGATTTGTATACTTGTGTTGAGACTATCTTGTAGGCTTAAATATCAACAATAATCAATTTTACACTAATTCTATTGGTAAAACGCTGTATTAGTTAATCAAAGCTAACTAGTTTGTTATTTATCAGCCCCTGTGTGCTTATCTGATTTAGATGTAAAGTGAAAGAATTAAAACTCACCAGGATGAAAATTGATTGACATAGAGCAGGATCTTAAATGGAGTGGATTGTTTAGGTATCCCGAAAATCCTCATTCGTATTATCCGTGGACAACGAGTATTATAACCTCAAATTTTGCTCGTGGAAGTAAATCCTGTGCTTTCTTATAGAAAATAAGAGTGTGAAGGAGAAATTAATTTAAGCTCTTAAACATTTCAAGCAGGAGAGAGGCAAATGAATGTTTTTTTTAAAAAGTTTTCTAAGAAATATAATCAAAGCAAATCTTTGAATTATTATAGAGATTGAATTTGATGTTGACAGACAGAAATTCAAATCGATTAACAACTGTTGGTTTTCATTTTTAGTCGTAATTTGCGTGATGCAAAAATATAGAAAGACAATCGTAGAAAAAAACTACACTTTCTGAACTGTTTTCCATTTTTCTTCTTCATGTCTATTGGTTTTATTAGTTCAAAGTTCAGATTTAAGTAATACCCTTTTTTAGTAACACCAAATGCTTGGTTTGTGAAAAAAAAGACATGTATCTGATCTAGATTAACTTGAAATGTAAGAAAATGGAATCGCTGAAGATAGATAAAAACTGCAAGGAAATTTCGAGCAAGAATCGTTTATATTAAACAAAAACAGCAAAATTCATGGAAGTATGAAAAGATAACAAGAGGGTAAAAGAGCAATTTTGGGTTGAAAAGTTCTTGCTTTATTTACTTGCATTCAATTAAATTCTCGAAACAGCAGATTATGTTCAAAGCTTTCGGCCAGCTGTATTTTTTTCCGTTTTCATTCAGCATACAAACTCGTCCTGTTTTCCTCCGAACATATTTTCCCCATCGAAATGTTTTTGTACAAAGTAGTGATCCAAACAATTATTTTGACATTTGTTATATAATTATATAATCTCAAATTGGCACACTACTTCCGAAATTAGAAGTAAGTGATAAAAATTATGCGATTTGCTAAATATATTCAGAAGATTTGAATTCTTACTTCCGTTCTGATCGGTGGAATTCTTACAGTAGGCTTCGTCTGAGGCATCAGAGCAGTCTTCTATGGAATCACACCAAAAAATCGGAGAGATACACTCCCCATTATCGCATGGGAAGTTGGAGTCATCGCATGATTTGCCTAAGAATTACCAAATAAAAAAAAGAATTCAACTTTTAATTTTATCCATCATCATGAAACATTAAAATTAGAATTTGTGCTATGAAAACAACAAAATTATGTTAAAAAAATACAAGGTACAGTTGACTCTCACTAATTCAAACCTTCGATGATACGAACCTTTTGTTAATATGAAGTATACGCTCCGTCCCTAAGAAAAAAAAAATTGATATTTCGAACTAAAACAATACATAAAACTTGACAATTCAAACACTCAGTATCATGTTGAGTCCTGTTGCAAACAGGTTGGAGCTTCCTTGTTTCGTGTTGTATGGTCTTTGATTGTCTCTATGTAACATAGCTCCTTTGATGACCATCAGATTTGACTCCGATAATTCTGATAGAAGCTAAAGTGTCACTAAACAAACTACGCAAATTTTTCCTTCAAAATAATGTTGATACGGGCGTTTTTCACACACACAAGCTTCATTTGCTCTACAAAAATCTATTGACAAAGTTAGGTTGAATGCCATAAAAAAAATAATAATAGATTTTTTCGTCAAAAAAAATTAATTATGTAAAGTATGTCTTCTTTTAATGTGCTTATTTTTAATACATAAATGCATACTTTTAATACAGGACTTTTAGCTTCTGTGTAATATTTGTACTGTATAATATGAACTTTTTAAGAATACTTTAAAATAATTTTATACATGTGTACACACAGTTATTGTTTTATATATTACCTAGTTGCAAATTTAAATGTGTTAGGAAAAATTTCTCTTCGTGTATTTTAGGAATTTTTTTTCTATCCTCTTGATAATTCGAAGTTCTTCATAGGTCTCTTGAACTTCGAATTATCTCGAATCGACTGTAGTTCTATAAACCATTAACATTATGACAAAATTCATATAAAAATGAGTGCTTGAGTGAAGGTCACCACTTCGCAAAATCAAAAACTGTGCCAACTTCATTGAAATTTGTAGAACGGGATTTGTCAGCTATAATTATATAGGAAATAAGGTTATGCATTAAAATATAAACAACTGCTATTTTAGCTTAAATAAAACTTACCTACATCACTTTGAACAAATAATGCTGTATTTAAAATTAATATGAACAATATTGATGCAGCTACATTCTTCCAAATGTCAACCATGATTGAATACGATTCGATACTCTTTTATAAATAAGAGTTTATGCTTATCACTTTATATATACGTAAGCTCCTCCAAGAGTCGAAACTAAAGCTTAATTTAAAACTTCCACTTCCTCTTTAAATTAAAGGTTTCTCTAGAAGAAAATATTTGTTTGAAAATATATTCTTCGAACGGAAGTTCTATTATTGGATAGGAATATAGATATCAACAATCTGTGTTTAATTTTTTATTTTCTATTTTAGATATAAGATTCGGGGAAATGTTTGTACAAGTGATTAAAGGTAAATGCTATTTTCATTTTTAAATATTATTTATTTCAGGAATGTTTTTATTGGGGAAGGGGGGGTGTGGAGGGATAATGTATAGCACTTAGAAAGGAAAAATGCATTTAAAGCACATTTTCTTTTCCTTCATATTTTTATTAGTAATTCACAACTTTTATTTTTTTTAGTACTGTATTTTTAGCATTAGAATCATAACCTTGGATTGAAATAAACAAAAAGAATTATAGTAATATATTATTTTACTAGAGATAATTTGTAAATTATGCATAAATCACGAGGAACATGACGCTTTTTTGCCTATTTTTGCATTCATTATCAAATATAAGTGTTAATAAAAACCTCAGTTAAAATAGGAAAAATTAGGGTTAAGTAGGGAAGTCGAAGGTTAAATATCGCCTATTCTATACCAAGTAACAGAAAATATTTCCTATTAAGATTAAATTTTAAGAACATTGATTAATTGTATATTAGGGTTGTATTCTAAATCACCACGAAGAATATTGGGAACTAACTTATAATTCTTAGTCTTTGTCAAGTGATGAGAATGATACCCCTGAAATTACACGCTACTCTCTGTACTTCCACACAGAGCCAACTTAAATGTTCTATATTTTTCACATCAAACAACCCTTTTACTCTATAAGTCATTTTTTGAATCTATAACAAAAATATCTTGTTAACAAATATATCAAATATATATTTTCATATATCATGATAAAATGTTTCCTTATGCAGAACTATAAAACATTTTAATTAAGGTATCCGACTACGTTCGGGGAGCCATGATTTTAAAAAAGCGCATAAATGGATCATTTTCATGATATTTAGTGTCACTTAGATTAGGATATATGTATAAAATTGTTTTAAGGACATTTTGACAAAAATTTTTTATTTAAATACAATATTTTGGCAAAAAAATTAACTAAGAATAACTTTTTTTCAAAATGTTCTCCTTTTATAAAAAATGCTTCTAAAATTGTAATATTTTGTGTGTGTGTGCTTATATAAAGTAGACTTCTCCAGAGAATCTGAACAATTTTTTTTAAAAAATATTTACATTATTTTCAGAGTTACAACCAATTGAAATAATTATCGGCGTTTTTTTCTTAAAATTTCTCCCCTTTGTTGTAATCAAATGCGGATAAATTCACTTCAAAGTTACATATTTCAAAAATTCTAGTTCAGCCTCTGTACAGAGGTCTGAGCTATACACAGGCAAAATATAATTATATATAATAGAAACATTTTTCACAAAAGGAGAATATATTGAAAATTGGCCATCCTATGTTCATTTTTTGTCAAAATATTGTACTTAAATAATTTTTTATTGTAATAATATACTTAAAACAATTTTATATACGTTTTCTAATCTAAGTGACACCAAATATCATAAATATTATCCTTTTTTACGCTTTTTCAAAATCATGGTTCCGAACGTAGTCGGATACCTTAAAAAAATAAGGGCTTAAGCTTATAAATTACGTATTTTTTCTTCCTGAAAACATACAAAATACATTTTGACTGTGTAATGTAACCTAAGATGAGAAACTTCCAACCAAATTTGTCACATAATTTCTTAACGTGGGGTTAAAGTTTGTAGAGTGGGATACCAGCTCAGTTGTTGTCCTCGTCAATTTACAGTGGCTCAGAATTTCGGGATCCGTTGCCAATAGCTTTCACGATGCTTTAGAGTGTGGCTTTAATAAAAGGCTTCTCAAAAATACATTCTTAGTCCTTAAGATTTACTGTCCTAAAATTTTTTATAAAAGTATTTATTAAAAATTCATTTGAATATTTTAAATTCTAAAAAAATTAACATGCAATGTTTTTAATAACTGACATTCTGCATATATCAGATTAAAACTGTAAAAAGGCTAATTTTAAAACAAAATGAAATTCCGTAATTAGTTTTATGTATTCCAAGTTCCGCCCATCCAGTGTGGTGGATATGACCCTCGGCTTGTAAACGAAGGGGTTCGAATCCCAAGTAAGGCATGGTTGTATTTTCTTCGGGAAAAGAATTCGGATTTTCACCTGTAATGGATTCCCGTCTCGAATGGAAAGCAGCGCACCCCTTCTTGTAATATGCTGGGGTCACATCTGTAAATAAAAATGTCTATATTCTTATATATGTATTGTGTGCTTTCTGTTCTTCACTTGTATTTCATACGTATCGTCTGCATCAGAATTGTTATTCATTATCTCCGACAAATCGACAGTTTCCTGAACTTCAGTTGCACTGGTAGGCACTCCGTCATCAAATGCAACATAATCGTTAGAATCTGTAAATATTCCCCTGAGTTGTCGAGCGAGATGAGATAAAAAAAAACTAATTTCCTGTCCTATTCAAAACTCAAAAAATAGGTTACGCTCATGACTCATCTGCACTTAAAAAGTCTAATAACGCTCTGCACCCTTGACAGTCGAAATTTGACCCCAACCCAAAATATTTTTTCTGTTTCGGACAAAAAAATTATATCATTTGAAAAAAATTCCATTCCTTTCTAACACAAAATAAAACAAAATAAAATGAGATGTTGAAATAATTCGTTAATTCGGGGTTTATTATTCTTGAAATAAGGGTTTTTGCCTTCACTTTAATCGAGGAAGGAGAACAATTCGTTAAATCGCGAAATTTGTTAAATAGGGGTTCGTTAAATCGGGATTCGACTAAATATATATATATATATATATATATATATATATAGTATTGTAAGTATTATTATTAATTTTTTATTAGATCATTTACTTCAATAAATTTCAGCGTAGGCCCCTTGACAGCTCGGAGAATGTCTAAGCAGTATTTTAATTTCCATCAAGTGTTCTTTAACACGTCTTGGACTTTATAAGCATGCAGCCTAAGCATTTATGAAGAATTCTTACCAAATTTATTTGCAATAACTGAAGTTCACGCAATGCTTCACAAGTTGATTTAGGACACCGTTGAAACGATTGCTTAACATGTTGAACAGTTGTTTCACTCACAATATAAGCCTGTCACTTCTAGGAGGATCATTTACACTGCCTATTTCTTTAAACATTTTAACCATCGCTTTATTCATTTTGCACCAGGAGGTTCTCTTCCATAATATCGTTGAAATCTACACTGAACTAGGAACGTAGCTACCGCCATATCAGCCGTATCAATGATACGGGACCCCCAAGCAACAGGGTCCCCAACATGTGTCACTACATTTCCACTAACACAAGGTTCTCATATGTGAAAAAGGGCCCAGAAGGAATTTGGTTCAGGGCTCACAGAGAACTAACTACGCTAGTGTGTATTACCCGATGCTATTTTTACGAGGGGGGGGGGCGGAGTCCAGGGTTGAAAGTCCGCTATTCTCGCCTCATGCTTCAATACGCTGCCCAACATATTCTTTCGATTTTGTCGATTTTCGGGAACAAAAAACAGTACAAAAATAATTATGGAATGAATAATTAGCATTAATTAATAAAAATTATTATTAATAACAAATACTTAATTAAATTTTACGTACTATATACATAGGATTATAATCAGTCGAAAAAAATCAAGGGCTTTGGGAGGGATCTGGACCCGAGGACCCCCTCTCTTGTGTGCGCCACTGTTATCTTATCATACAGCTAATTTTATTATACAGGTTACGAACAAGGGCGTAGCTACCACCATATTAATGATAAAGGGCCCCAAGCTACATGGCCCCCAAAACGTGTAACTACAGTCCCACTAACAGGGCTTTCATGTCTAAAAAAGGGCCCCAAAGCAGTTTTGTTACGGGACCCACTCAGAACTAGCTACTCTACAATACTGAACATTAACAGGTGATTTCGCTTCGTGAAACCAAGCTTTATCTTGAATTGACGCCATTTCGGCAAAAAAATATCTTTCTTACACAAATGCTTCCCTGAGTCACTCTATAATGCAGGAAAGGGGGGAAAACTACTAAAACTGACCTATCTAATGATAAAAAAGTTGCATTATTATATTAAATTGTTATTTTGGGATGCACATTTTTATATAATCAGTCAAGATATATTTTTGGTTCATCCTATATTTACCTTTGAAAACTGGCATTGCTATGAAATCTCTGGCAGGCTGCCAGAAAGAAGCGTTCAATCTAGCGATATATAAATAAAAACCTACAGTGAGTGGACTAAGAGTTGGGTAATCTATGGATTGATGTAAGATAAATATATATATATATATAATAGCGTTCCTTGTTTGGGATCCAATCCGTCCGTATTATGTTCCACGCAAAATCCACGCACCCTTTCCGTTACGTAAATAACACGCGAGAGACAAATTTTACTCAAATTTTGTTCTGTGCCAATTTGTAGCCTGAAAATTTATAATAGAAATAAAGTCAGATATTGAATTAAATTACCAATCATCTTGAAAAGTTCAAGACATTTTAAATCAATCTTTTTTCTACGAGTATATTTCTAGTCAGAAATCGACTTTCAGTTTAATTTTTACATTTATAGAGAATATGTGTGTGTGCTTCGTATAAAACATTCAAAACAAGTATTTTCAAAACAAGAAACATTTCAGACAAGAAATCTGAAAAACCTTCTACGTCTATAATTTTCTCAAAATGAACATACTAAGTTTATGAGTAATAGGAGCACAATTTTTGTTCAGTTGAATTCCGTAGAAAACCGCTTTCCGTAGAGATGTGACTTGGTTTTATATAAATGAGAGCTTCTATTAAAGTGCTAGTCGTGTGGAGTAGGCGAGATGTGATGGTTGAAAATTGAGAATAAGAAGAAAGCATAGCGTTAGATACCAGTGTTCGTATTTAGTGTTGTTAAGAGGTGTGTTCAAGAGGAAGGTGTGAAGCAGGAGTGCTCAGGATAATATATATAAGTGCTTTTATTTCTATTATCTTTAAATTAATAAGTTTGATTGCGCCTAGGGTTGAGTTATTTAAGTGCATTCCAAGTTATTTTCATTAAGTCCATTAAGTGAAGAAAGCAATAAAATTGTTTAGATTGAAAATTGATTGAAATTTACTCGAACCCTCTCACACCCGCAACCGAAGGATCGCGACACCATGTCCTTAAAATCGTGCATCTACCAGAACTGCTTCCTTGTTGTCGAATTGGCACTATCTGCTATATTCCATGTATCCTCCAAGAAAAATTTCCACTATTGTTTACCTGTATAAAATAACGATACGGATATTGATAGTTCTACAGGTTCCTCTCCTTAAGGCGTGTTGGAAAGCTAAAATCTTATTTTTTTTGACAATTTTAGATTTTCACATTTTCAAATTGTACAGATTTTAACTTTCTAAAAATATCTTTCTTTAACTTCTAGGGTAATTAGAAGCCCTGAAAACCTATTTTTAATTAATCCTTCAAACTGGGCCACGCCCATTTGAATGGCGAAACATATAAACAAAGTACTTCATTTTGGCTTAAAAGTGTAACATCTGATATAAACCAAAACATGTATATTTTATTGTAAATTAAGCCTTTTATTTTTTTTATTTACTAGCCGATTAGAAGTTTCACTGCATACATTAAAATCAATTTATCTCAAAATGTAAATTTTGATGTTTGATGTACTTTTTCTGAGAAACTACTGTTCAAAGATATGTAAATTTTTCATGATATATTTATAATTATGGCTAATATATACAGAAATGAGTTTTTTGTAAAAAACTCAAAAATTTAATTTTTACAAATTTTTAATGTGAAAAATGGTTCAAATTTCGCAATGTTTGATAAAAAATTTTATAAATTTCTAAAAAATTCAAAATTATCTAAAAGCTTTTTCGGTATAATGAGAAAGGTGTACTGTAGTTGTATGAAAAATTTCAAGCATTTACATATAACAGATTTTGAGAAAAAGGTACATCGAAAACAGCCACTTTAACATTGTCATTATATATGGAGAGAGAGGTTTCCAACTCCCCTTAAATTTTATACACCGTGTTCTGCCGAACGATGCATTTCGCATTATTTGTGTTGTGAAACTTTTCCTTTATATTGTATTTTCAATAACAACTAGTGCAGATATATATATTTTTTGCTTTGTTATCTTTATAATAGAGCCCCTCAGGGGGCTCACCTTCTTAGGTGGGTACGGGTGTCACAATCCCGAGGTACCCTAGTGATCTTTTCCTTTTCCCAAGGGGTTTGCTATCTTTGGTAAACACGGGTGTCACGACCCCGGGGTACCCCAGTGATCCCTCTCTATTTTCGACCCTTCATCTTGTCATCCAATTTCTTCCTTTCTTCTTTTCCCGTCCAGACCACAGACCTATAAATATTTGGCGCAGTATAGCCAAAACTGGCTCTTGCGCCATAAAACACCAAACTCAACACAACTCAACTTTATCATAAAGAGACCACAAAATCTTCTTACCAAAACGCGATGTGGAACAATTTAAATGGTATATGTTTTAATGTAATATAATGGACATGATAATTAGCTTTTAAAATAAATTAGCATATACATAAATAGTTTCCTTGTATCCGAAATTTTTTTAAGAAATAATTGTAAATTTATCAATAGAAGTACTTTTAAGTTTAAGGAAAATATTTTCTGTTCAGTAGTATAAAATTTGATAGAACAGTTAATAACTTTTTAAAAATATTATCTATTAATTATAATTAAATACCATTATTGAGTGTTGGCTTATTAAAATATCTTAAGATAAAATCTGCTAATAATTAATTGGGGAAAAGTAATTGAAAATATCACAAGTTTTAACTACAATTCTTATCCTCACTGTTCTTTGATTTTTATAAAAATCTATATTCCTGAAAATAGTTTAATGAAATAATAAAAAATGTAGCTTAAGTTCTTCAGGAAGATTATCACTATAAATGATCTTTTTTTTAAATTAAAGATAGGTAGTAAAAATATTTAATATTAAAAAAAAATACTTTGTATATGTTTGTGAAGAAAGGTAAAATGTATAAAAAATAAGGGCTTTTTCATAAAATAAGGGGCTTTCACTTTTGCCCAATACAAAAGATGCCACGAAAAATTGTCATCGTTATTGTTTTGGAACGTGCGCGTTAATATTTATTTTTTAAACATTGTGTGTGGCTGCCAATTTCGGCATATAGCAACGTCTTTTGAAATTGGTCGATGGTATAATACCCAAATATCACAAAATCTGCTTAAAGATTCATAGAAATAAATACAGAATTGTTGACATGTTTGAAGAAATTAAAATGGGAAATAGAAATTGAGATGCATAAAAGTAATATGTTATCAGTTTGAAATCCACATACATATATATACATTGCTATGTTTTCTGAACTCTCCGTAACGTTTTGTATAAATAATAAGCGTAATTATATATCTCTCTCTCTCTTGTGAAATTATGCAAGGTATGTCTAGTGAAGTAATTTAACGGGAATTTTTGAAGTTTACTCTTTAAGAATCAATTTTCATATAAAGCCTACGGTATGGAAAAATTATGAAGAATGAAATTTTTACAAACGTTAGCAAAATACGTTACTCTGTGTTCAGCGCATGCGCCGAGTTGCTGTCATAAGGAAGAAGGACTACTTCTTTTTTAAAATTATGATCATTCTTTTCCTACCAAATCAGACAAATATTAATTACAGAATCGGAAATATGACTTATTTCGAAACGATACGGTATAATTTTCTTTTCTTACAATATAACGAAATTTTGCATGTTTTACGATTTTTTCTAAAATATGCCAATATCGATGCGTTTTTATGAAAAGAGTTTTTTAATCGTTTTGTACGAATTTCGTACCGTCATAATGTATCGAAATTCACTTTGTTCTTTTCAAATCAATAATTCAAAACATAAAATAACGAAAACCTTTTTTTCTTTTTCCAATTTTCAAAAAATACTCAAATATTTAACTAAACATTGAATAACTTCGTTGATTATAAACATAATCACACGGAACGTTTTTCCAAGTGTTAAACATTGTTATCCAAGTTTTGTTCAAAGATTGAAAAAATTGCTTAAAGATTACGGATTTTTTAAAAGAAATTTTGTGTTTATCGTCTCTAATACCCTTTTTACAAGAAATCATTTAAGTAGTTTTTTTTTTATATATATATTTTTAAAAATTACCGATATTTGTTATCAATTAGGGAAATTTGGAGATATATTTTAAAAATTAAGCCCTAAAAAAATTAAGCTTTTTAAAAAAATTCGCAAACTGCGTTGCTTTTTTTAGCATATTTGGCGTAAAAATCGGTTTTTGTGCCAAGCGACACTTCATGCTTTACCTCTTTTGACAAAGAAGTTGACTATAACACCTAAAAATCACCAAATTTCACGATAGGTATTTAATACTGTTTTCTTAGTTTAGATTTTGTTTCTGGTAGAACACTGGGGATGACTACCTATCATATAACCATTGATGCGATGTTTCCACGATTCGTGAATCACATATCTACCAACGTTCACGTACCATGCCTTAGTTACCACAAGCCTCTATAGTCATAGTCATTAATAATGGTAAGAGAATGTAATTAAATGTAATTAAATGTAATTTAATGTAATTAATCATAGTGATATTTACCCAGTGCTTCTCCAACTTTTAATATTTGCGACCCAATTTTCAATCACAATTTCCATCACCCCCCTTATTCAATAACAATGTATAGAATACAATAATAATAATTGACTTTAATGCTAGAACTACAATATGACCTTTATTATAAACAATATAATTTATCTAGATAACTGTTAAATTTTGTATACGTTACTTTTTAAGTAATAGATATATTAAGTAAGTAACTTTCAAGTAATAGGATAGATATTATATACTACTTTTAATTTTTAAATTGTAACATATTGTAATAAATATGCATCATGTATTTTATTTTTTATTATGTCAGAATGCATGTTGTTTTACATACTTTCAGTAAATGAATAATTTTTTTCAAAAAAAAAAATGTTTTTTTAAAATTTTTGACATGTTTGCACCTTCTATGTAATGTTCTAACGACCCCCTAGAGGGACGCACCTCCCAGTTTGAGAATAGCTGCATTAATAGTGAAGTAAATCAACCTTCTTAACAATGTACTTATGTACTATGAGTAACATATATTTATGTAATATAATTGACGCATATTATATATATATATATATATATATATATATATATATATATATATATATATATATATATATATATATATATATATTAGTTTACAGAATCAATACGAAAAATGTGAATAGAATAAAGAAAATACGTGCATAGTTTCAGTATTATATGAGATGCGTTTATTTACCTACTATATAATCAAAAACAATCGCGTATTTAAGGTGTAAAGTCCAGTCGTGCATCGGAGCTGACACACACAGTTTTTTTCCTGCTCGTTTCAAGCATGACATTAAATCAGTTCCGATTTTTCAAACATTTGTGAAAAAGAGTGCAAAAAATTCATCCAAAAAGTACTCTGGAAAGTCATGAACTGAAAATTTAACGTTCGATTCAACTTATGCAGTAACGCACACAGGAATTTTTCAAGGGTTCGGGGTTGAAAGTTCACCATTCTTGTATCATGCTATTTTTGATTTTGTCGATTTTTAGGAACGAAACACAGTAAAAAAAATTAATTATTGAATAAATAATTAGCATTAATTAATAAAATTAATCTTAAAAAACAAATATTTAATTAAATTTTGCGCATTATATACTTAGAATTATAACCAATCGGAAAAAAATCAAGGGCTTGGGGCCCCCCCGGACCCCCAGGACCTCTCCCTTGTGTGCGCCACTGAACGTATGTAATATCTTTTTAATTGTACTGATTTTATTTTTTTCTGAAACGCTACGAAATTTCGAAGATATCTTTGAATGATGAAATACTGATCCAAAAAGTATTAGGCTAGCACATTTAAGCTATAAGTACACAATTTGATAGAACACTAAAACTTTAATTTCTTCTTTTAATCGTCACGCGTTATAATCATTATTTTTAAATAAGTTCTAAAGATACTTAAATCTCAACAAAAATAATTTCTTTAAATTCTTTTTTAAATAAATTCATTCTTTATTTTTTTCATAAAGTTAAGCAAATCTTTCACAACTTCTAATTCTTCATCACAAATAATGTTATCATACGGTATTCAAGTATTTCGTTAAGAGTTTTGAAGTATTCGGAATGATTAAACAAATTTTAAAATAATTGTTACACACGCTTACTAAAGTAATTTTAAAAATATTCACCGGAAACCATCATTGCATATAGTATATTGTGAATACAAGAGATCCACATGTGATTTATATAAAATATGTATCTTAAAGCCCAAATTCAAATTAAATAAATGACTAAAAAAAGCGATCAAATGGAGTGAGTGAGTGAATATTGACGTCGCACTATTCAGCTTCTCGAGGGGATTTGACGATGGACCTCGTAATTTTGAACCATGGTCAAGTAACGAGGACGACACTTGAGCAGGTACCACTCTCTTCTAAATTCCACACCACACCTACGAGAAGACGTTAGAATATCGGCATATTTAATGTGTATCAGCCACCTGTGCACGGCGGGTCTTCAGCAGTACTAGGCTCGAACTCAGGACACGCTGGCCATGAGTCCTGTACCTTGACCACTAGGCTAGCGCGGCCATCCTTGACCAAATGGAAAGATGACTCTTTTGAATAAAACCAATAATCCTGAAAATTCATTTTTTTATATATAATTTAATATTTTTTACAATGTAAGAAATTTTTTGAATTGAATTTTTTTAAAATAAATCTGAGAATTCATTTTAGTTGCATGATATGCAATTTATATATATATATGATTAAAAGTTGTTTTATACAGTAAGATACATGCATTCAGTTTGCTGCTCAAGACAACATTTAGCTACGTACTTTACGTCAACAAAAATGCTCCAATAAAAGTATAACTATCAGAACTATTAGAACTATTAAATTTCTCTCTGAACTTGGAGTCAAGACTATGTGTTTTCCGAATGCCTTTCCGTCAGTAAATTTAAACCCTTATCTTATGAGGAAATAAAGAAACAAATATTAAATTCAAAACATCCTCTAAAAACTAAGCAACTGCAGAAGAAAATATTTTCTGGAATTACTATCCATCGGAAGGAAGTTTTGCTATTCGTTATCTGTAGGAAATTTATTTGTATTTATAGATGGTTTCGTTTCGCATTTAAAAATAAGCTGTAGAAATGTTTATACTGATAATTATTTTTTGTTCTCTTTAAAACCTAATAAATTGCGGTGAAACTTTTTTTAACATAATTGAATTATTAATCTAAAAGGACAAGGAAAAACTACACCTTAGACGTTATAATACTTGTAAAACGTTTCATGGTACTAAACTTGTATTATATCTCAAGCCTAATTTATTAAGAAATATTAATTTTCAATTATAGCTAAGTATTTCTGAACTGAATTAGACACAATGTGGCTAAATTTTGAGATTTTGAAACCTTCAGAATAAATCTGCGTATTTGAAACTAAGCACAACCTCTATGCCTATATTACAAACAATCTACGTTTGCCTTCCAAGAACAAACTTAAAATTGTGCCTATCAGTCTTTAAGGTATCCGAATACGTTGAAAATGACCAAATTCAGTCAAGACAGATATTTTTGTTTTTTATTTTATTGAATACAGCTATCTTTTGGCTTAACAAAACATGCTTTGTTTTGATTTTACGCTGCCTACAGGCCAAGCTACAATTAATTTTATAAAGTTAAAATAACCGAAAGTGGGTCTTTGATCTACCAGAATTGGGCATTTAAATTGTTCAAAATCTATCATGGCGAGTCTGATAACTCAAAATATTGCAAATGTATTTCTATAAAACTTTTTCAACCTGATATGTATGCTGTTTTCTACAGAATGTACTAAAATATTTCTGATTGTATGAATACTTTTTTAGTTAGGGCCTGTTATTTAAATAATGGTCTCATAAAGAATGTGACTTTTCTTATAATGTTTACTCAATTAGCTATAAAATTTTCAAATTTTAATAAAACATTAAAATTTTAGTACATTCTCTAGATAAACGTATCTAATTTGTTTGGGTAATACTTTTACTAAAATACAAGTTTATTACATTTTTCTCTGATTGCTTTGAACTTTTACAAAACGATTGCTAAAATATTACTTATAACTGTAATTTTTGTGAAATTTAGGCAATTTATTTTAAATATTGTTGGTTAAATATTAGTATTTACTTCTATTTAGTCCTAAGAAAGCATTTATAATGTTTAAATATGTTATTTTGTCAAAAGGTACTCCAAACGTGTTCGGATACCTTAAGGATCTCGGATCCCCGACTAGAGATGTGGGAGAAAGGGAAGAGAGAAAGACTAGCCCTGCTCAAAATCAGTTAATTTATTTGTAACACAATCAACAACACAAGTTCAATCGATCAAAACTAAGAGATGCACCCAATTAAAGCTATATGAAGACAATTAACAAAATACGTGAAGTATAAGACTTTAAAAATATCAGTACACTTACTTTAAGGTATCCGAGGTATTAAGGTATACGTTCGGAAACGTAATTTTAAAAAAGCGCATAAATGGATAATTTTCGTGATATTTAGTGTCACTCAGATTAGAATACATACATAAAATTATTTTAAGGACATTTTGACAAAAAAAATTATTTAAATACAATATTTTGGTAAAAAATTAACTTAGAATAATCTTTTTTCAAAATGTTCTCCTTTTGTGAAAAATGCTTCTATTGTATTAATGTTTTGCCTGTATATAGCTCAGACCTCTCTACAGAGGCTCTACTATGATTTTTGAAAAATTCACATTATTTTCATAGTTACAACTATTTGAAATAATTATCGGCGTATTTTCTTAAAATTTCTCCCTTCTGTTTTCGTAAAACATGGATAAACCGACTTCCGAGTTAGGCATTTGAAAAATTCTACTTGAGCCTCTGTACAGAGGTCTGAGGTGAATACAGGCAAAATATTAATACTATAGAAGCATTTTTTACAAAAGGAGAACATTTGGAAAAAGGGTTTTTCTAAGTTATTTATTTTGCTCAAATATTGTATTTAAATAAAAAATTTTTGTCATAATGTCCTTAAAACAATTTTATACATGTATTCTAATTTAAGTGACACTAAATATGATAAATATTATCCATTTACACGTTTTTGCAAAATCACGGTTCCGAACGTAGTCAGATACCTTAAGTTTGAAAACATTGCCTTCCTAGCGATCTATAATCTCTATTATATCTCTAGTGACAAATCGTCACCTTAATTATTACAACTTTCAAATAGCAAATATCTGCGTTAAATTATAACTTTGATTAATTACTGTTCCGCTAGCAACCTATACTCTCTCTAACTTGAAAACGTAGACTTTATTAAGTAGACCTAATTACGTTTTCACGTTCTCTTCTTCAGAGGATGCGTTCAAATAAAATAGTTTTTAAGGACCGAAGATTTCCAAGAGAATTTGTTAATAAGATGAACGTGGATAGAGCCGTCTAACTCTTGATACTACGGGTAGTTAAAAATAAACCTTTCCTTAAGGTATCCGACTACGTTCGGAACCGTGATTTTAAAAGAGCGCATAAATGGATAATTTTCATGATATTTAGCGTCACTTAGATTAAAATACATGTATAAAATTGTTTTAAGGACATTTTGACAAAAAATTTATTTAAATACAATATTTTTGCAAAAAATTAACTTAGAATAACCTTTTTTCAAAATGTTCTCCTTTTCTGAAAAATGCTTCTATTACAATAATATTTTGCCTGTATATAGCTCAGACCTCTGTACAGAGACTCAACTATGAATTTTGAAAAATTCACATTATTTTCAGAGTTACAACTATTTTAAATAATTATCGCCATTTTTTTCTTAAAATTTCTCCCCTCTGTTGTCGTAAAACATGGATAAATCCACTTCTAAGTTATATATTTCAAAAATTCTATTTGAGCCTCTGTACAGAGGTCTGAGCTATGTACAGGCAAAATATTATTATAATAGAAGCATTTTTCACAAAAGGAGAATATTTTGAAAATGGGTCATTCAATGTTCATTTTTTGTCAAATTGTTGTACTTAAATAATTTTTTATTGTAATAATATTCTTAAAACAATTTTATATACATTTTCTAATCTAAGCGACACTAAATATCATAAATATTATCCATTTATACGCTTTTGCAAAATCACGGTTCCGAACGTAGTCGGATGCCTTAAAAGAGCGTCCTACAAATAGAACGCGTTTATCAATTTCCAAATTTTGGAAATTAGCAATACACGAATGAAAAATAGTTCGAATAGGATTTAGAAATAAAATGAAAAGCCCGAGAGAAACATTCATGGATTGGGTGCCAAAAACGTTCCCCAGTTTTCCCCGCAATTTTTATTCTTGTGTGGGACATATGAAATCCAATATCTATAAATCTATCATGAAATTGTTAACGTATTGATGGATTTAATCTACATTTTGCTTAATGAACGAAACATCAGGACTGTTACGATCTGTTGTTGAACATGTTCATCGTCTGAAAATATACAAGTGCACAACTGCGACACATTGAGCAACTTTCATTACAGCATCCTGAGCGCTATCAACATCTCCATTTGCAATATTTAGTTAAAATGTTTCGGCATCTGCAAACAGAACTGACTTTCCATTCTGCGTAAGTGTATTGATGTATTTGATGTTGTGATCAAACTCTAGATAAAAAAGGTTCTAATTGATCATGATTTGATTTAGAATTTTTCAGCACGTCTTGTAAATATTCCACATATAAATTCGATGGTAGATCAACTGCAAAATTTTGTTCATAGGGAAGTTCAAATCTCTTCCCCCAATTATAAGCTGATAATTCTCATTTGGAAAGGAAAGGCACTTGCTAAAGCCCGTCAGTTATTTTTGCCAAGCAAAAATTGCCAGCAGTAGGTGTTTATTATCTTCGTACTGTAAAGCAACTCGATGGCTATTGCGACAGACCTCGTTATTTTGAACAATGGTAAAATGAGGAGGATGACACATAAGCTTGTATCTCTCTCTCCAAACTACCACACCACGCCAACCAGGTAAATTGATAGCAAAGTGTGTGTCTTAAGATTTTCCGTTAATTGCTACATTTGAATACCATTGGAAACTGTTGGCCGACAAAATGTTTGTCTAAATGAATGACAACTAATAAACAAAAGCCAATGTTTTAGATAGACGGGTAAATGCGAAAGTACCTGAAAAAAGCTATCGTTACTAGTCTCGTCATTTAGGAGACCAAAATCAAGCAATGATGATTATTAGGAAATAATTTGTTATAAATACCACATTCTATGGATGTCCTTGACACACTATATGAAATTTTTCAGATGGATGAAACCAAATAATCTGTGTTACCAATGCACTTCGATGCATAAGGGGATCACAGTCTAAGGTAACGCAAGGGCTGTACGCAATGAGTATTGCAATTCTGAGCCTTTATTATGAGACAAGGACGATATCTGCATTGTATTCTCGTCTCCAAAGTTCCACATTTCATGCTAAACGCAAGAATATTAAGCCACGACAAGTTTTACATCCATCAACCTCTACACAGAGGGTTTTCAGTGGCATTAGGACTCAATCCCACGATCTAAGAACGTCATGCGACCACGGATTCACTATCATAGCTACTTGGATACATCTATACTAGTTGGTTGGCATAGCAAGATAAAAATTGGGGAAGACTACTGTATTATATCCTGGGAATCACTTAAAATTTTTGTCAATGATAATAGATCAAAAGTTCACTCGAAATTACATGCTTCATGTTTGAATAATGAAGGCAACCTCTTGAAAAGATATTTACCAGCATTTAGTTTTCGGTCTAATGATTCATTTGTCTCTTGTATGTAACTTTCTTTTTAAAAAAGGGTTTCATTCTGCAATGAAAGTTAGTGGCCAAATTTTAAGAGAATTCATTGAGTAGAGAAGAGAAAAGACATTTTTCAAATAATAATTGAATTGTATAGCATATAATTTACTAAGCTGGCAACGAGTTCAGGAACATGACCACTTGGCTACCATTACCACTTCGATATACCAGAAGCTTATTTTGCATGTAACAGACAGAATACACAGAATGCTTAGACTGTAAAATAACGTTTTGTCCGAGTTATACAGCTAGTAGTGGTGGGACAGGTCATTTTGAATAGAGTGACTCGAACATGCAATTATATCTTTGTTCAATTTTGCACCATAAAATATTAGACTCTCAATTAGGGATTGCAATATCGGATCAAAAGTTCAATACCGGTATTCGGTATTTTGTAGATCTTAATACCGGGATACCGGTTGTAGGAGTTTTAGGAAAAGAAAGGAAATGTAGGTGTTTCTTTGTTTTATTTGCCAGTTTTATTAAAAAGTGTAAATATCACAAAAAATTACTTTGTAATTTTTAAATTTTAACAGTATATGAAGAACCAAGAAAAAAGTAAAGGAACATCTTATTTATTTAAATCACAAAAAAAAGTGTAAGTATCATTATTCAGTCTGTGGTGCTACCATAAATTTTTCTAATGTGATCTTAAAAAACATAATGCATTAATTGTACTGTCATTAAGCCTGGAACGTAATAATGTATAAAAATTACCAGCTGTCGAAATGCTCTTTTGGGCATCTACGCTAGTTGGTGGTAATGTTAACAATACACGATGTACTTTTTCCATGTATTTACCTGTAAATCTCTCGTCAGATGGTTTTGGATATAGCTGATTTCTGTATGGTATTTGGTTTTTTAAAATTTTTTTAGTTATCGCTAATTCTAGTTTTTGTCCTTGAGACAATTCTTTCTCACTATCGACATTAGTGTCATCATCTTCGATAACGGTACCGAATTCTTCTTAATGTGGATAGGTTTGTGGGTAAAAAATTTTAAGAAAACTTACTATAAACTTGATCAAATTTGAATTGGTTAGTCTCTTTTCTTCTTTTTCATTTTCATTTATTAAATCATTGTACGCACTTTCTTCGCAACTACAACATTGTTTTAACAGATACGAATGTCAGGCTACGAATCCTGCACTTGTGCAGTATCTCTCTGAACTGTATTTGAATATATTTGGCCCGCCTCCTTGGATAATTCATATATTTTATCACTTCTCTTGATTGTACGATACAAATTTATATTCAAAGTCTAATTAATTTCTCCCGTTAGAGTGCCTTAAAAACAAAACCGTAACTAATTTGTTAGGTTGACGACCCCTGAACATATAGTAAAGATATTTTTTTTAAAAAAAATCTAGTAAATGCCGAAAAACCGGTATTTCAGCTTGTGAATACCGGTATTACAAAATTGTAGAAATGTCTCAAAATACCGGTATTCGGTATACCGGTATTGCAATCCCTACTATCAATCATCTCTGCAATGAACTTCTGTTGGTAAGATTTTCAATCTGCAGTAGGTATTCTATTTAATTAGCGTACTTTTCTTTTCTGAATATTTAGGACGAATACTAAAATACCAAAGGCAATGCTTACAAACAAAATAGAAATAGAATACTTGAGTCATCAATATTCAAATAGAATTGCAATGCATATAAATGGTTCTATTGAATCAAGAATACAGCATCAGTATTTACATCACCGATTGATTGGTTTTAATACAAGTAAAGACAATATCTGATCCATTTGCTTAAATACTGAGACAATTTCAAAATAGTACATTAAATTGCGCATGGGTGTAGATGCAAGTGAAAAGAAAGGGTAGTATATTGACCAGATTCCATATTTGAGAAGATTGTTTTGGTATCTCGAATTTGTGTGTAATCGATGTAAATCAAGAACTTTAAGACCCTCTAAGAATGACCCCTCTGTAGTCTAGGATTCGTAAATTTGGTCTTCAAGTATGTACAAGATCCAAGGAATGACGCGTCAGGAAGTGTTCAGAGAACTCTCTCTATGATTTAAGTTTTTAAGAACCAAAACAAATAGAATACTGAAGAGTTCGTATAAGCAGTAGTTTCCAGAATTGTATGCAAAACTTCAAGAGAAATTTCTTCTCTTCCCTTTCTGAAATAAGTTCCATGGATCAGGGATTTACATTGAAATTAAAGCTTATTTTACAAACAGAGTATATACCATACTCATGTAATAAAGATCCAATTGAATGGCTGTCTCTAAAATTTTATTGTCATAAGGAGTGACAAATTTCAAGCCTGGAGCCAGGCTTGAGATCCCCATTTCCTCTCAGATACGTTTTTCCTAAAAAGGTGAGACTCGAACTAGCACTTAAATTTTAACATTAGTCATAATCAACAAATTTAGACTATAATTATGCAGATTTATTAAAAGTTTATGGCCTGTATTTTTTTTAATTGATTGAATATTTACATCGAACTGTTCAGCTACACGAGGGCTTTTGGTGACGAACCACGTAATTTTGAACCAAGGTCAAGTGACGTGGACGACACCTAAGCTGGCATCCCCCTCTCCTTAACGTGCATTGCTGTCCTACACGGCGGGTCTTTAGTGGTATTGGGCTCGAACTTGTGACAAGGCAAGTCACGATCCGATACCTATACCACTCGGCTACCGCGGCCACACAACAAATGCAGATACAGAAATATTTCTCTTTAAATACCTCCAAACAAGTAATATAAAAAAAAATTAAGTCAATTCCTTTTAGTCAATTTTCAAAGTTTTTTTTAAACCAATTCCTTCTTAGATCAACAAAGAAAAGTTTTATTTTCGCTACTTTTTATTAAATAGTTACAATTAATATAAATATGTATATGCATATGACAGAATCACAACATTAAATAGTAATTAATTTTTATTAATTACCATTAAAGTATCGAATTGTCATCCAAAACAATCGTGTATATAAAACTTCAGTTCAACGGAATGCTTTAAAACATGAGGAAAAAAATCTTTTATAAAGATTTGATCCAAGTCGCTAAAAGGGTCGCTAAGTCGCCAAAAATGATGCCAACGTGGTTGTATTTGTAATTCTTTAAATAATTAGTTTTAATCAATTAATTTTTATTAATTATAATTAAACTACTGTATATATAATAATCGTGTACTGTATCTAAAATAATCGTGTATATAAAATTTCAGTTCATTTGAGTGCTTTAAAATGTATTTAATTAACGATTGAAAATTCCACCAAGATAAAAAATAAATATAGAGAGTGTGAGCTAATAGTAGGTATTGAATAAAATCAACAGTTTTAGAGAGCTTTGATAAGAGCGTGATAAGTTAATATCTTAAAAATATTCTGGGTATGTAGTAATCAAGATCTCAGTAAGTGTTATGTCATCATGCTCAATGAAAAATGAACAGAGAATCTCAATAAACAAGAACTAATTTATTGTCACTATAATAGTTAAACTTGTTAGAAAATTACACAGATTTCATCCAAAATACCAGTTCATCGCCTGATTTTGGCAAAAGATGCTTGATATCTGAAATAGAAAAAATAATGAGCTTAAGAAAATGCAAAAGTGAAGTCTATTTGACTCAATACGAATTAAACATTAATTACTGCAAGGAAAGAAATTACACAATGGAACATTTAAATATTCTATATAGCAAAAATCATATCGTCAATAAAACTTTCTAATAGCCCCACTCATTCTAAATAACATTTTTTAAATGTAATACTTGCATTCGCTACTCAAAAATTCAAGCATACTATGTATGAATACTTGTCTGTATGCTTAATTGAATACATAACAATTCTGTACAATATTAATAATAATAATAATGGAAGCCCTTTAACCCTTTAGCGGGCAGTGGCTGATACGTCTAGCTACATATTAAATTTTTTTTTCTCCAAGCGGGTGATGGATATTTAGTCAATCCACATGTTAATTGAAGCTGAAACGCATAAAAATCAATACAGATGATAGGACGATACCTTTTTTTGCATTTCATGTCCCCTGATGGGTAGTTAAAAACAGTGCTTCTTGGTGTAAATCCACAAATTGTATTTTGATTAATATGAATAAAATTTCTGATCTTTGAAAAAAATTTCGACATGTCTTAAATATACTTTTCTCTCATCTGAATCCATTAAGCAAATTTGGAATTTAAAAAACAGGTTTTATTTAGGTTTTTGGAAAGCTTTTATTTGTGGATAGAGGCTCTATCAACTGCCCACATAGAACAGAAAAATGGCGAAGAAAATTTCGCTTTTCTCCACACTTAGAACCATGTGAAAATGTTGGGGGTCGGAAATGTAAACAAACTTTGTTTACAATATGTGGTACAAGATTCTCGGGTTCGAAAATCTGTTATTACAGCTTTTCTGCTTGGAAAAAACGTTTGCATATTATAAAGCTCCACAGTAAATAGCTCATCAAATTTGTGAAATAACTAATTTAAATTCTAAAAAATATTACTTTATTTCTAACCTTTTATACTAAAATTAAATAAAATATAAAACGTGGATATATACTTATTTCAATGAATATATTCTAGGTATTTTATATATATATTCTTAGTAAGTATTTTATGTTGTACAATTATTCTATTATTATTTAATCACACGTATACTTTGTATTTAATTGTTATTGAAATAATTATTTACATAAATGTCAATTTTTCATAAAAAGTTTATTGAAATATATATGATTCACAATTTCTGTCCTGAAAAGTAAGTTAAATGTCGTAAGTGCGCAGTGGCTATAACGTCTAGCCACACCCCACCCAGGAAAAAAAACCTTGATTAGATATTTTTTTTGGTGAATAAATAATGTTTATAGGGGATGAGAACATTACATTTATCAAGTACTTTATCACAGAAAGGTATATTTTAGCTTTGTGCCCGTTAAAGGGTTAAGCATCCTACCACAAATATTCACCTAGTAGATACTGAAGACTCGTTTAGAAATTAAATCATGACACTTTTGAAACCAAGTGAAAACGCGTTACGTACTTCCAGCATAAGGAATCAAGCGCCCTATGTCTGATCTGGTTTGGCTGCTGTTGGATGCTACATACAAAGTCCAAAACATTCCTTTTTCAGCATCATTAGGAATATCACCTATTGAATAGACTACGGGAATTTCTTGCGTATCATCCAACAGGAACCTGAAAATAAATACTCCAATAACTGTTAATTAAAACTTCGTGGAAGCGATACTTAGTATAATCAAATGTTACCCTTAAATACCTGTATTTTGGGTTAATCTCTTGGGCTAGTCGCATGATGTCTAAAAAATTAGTCTCTTCTGCCACTTGAATCTGAAGTATCTGCCTAACTTCTAGCGGATTTCCGAAACTCAGAGAAAACTGCACGGGTATTTTTTGGCGCTTTGTATTTTTAAGGACTTCTATTGGTGTAAGACCTAAATTATAAACAAGTAATATAAAAAAAAAATTTAAAGTCAATTCTTACTTAGATCGAGAAAGAAAAATTTTATTTTCGCTACTTTTTATTAAATAGTTACAATTAATATAAATATGTATATACATATGACAGAATCATAGCATTAAGTGGTAATTAATTTTTATTAATTATCGTTAAGGTATCCGACTACGTTAGGAACCGTGGTTTTAAAAGGCGCATAAATGGATAATTATCATGATATTTAGTGTCACTTAGATTAGACTACATGTATACAATTGTTTTATATATAAGGACATTATGACAAAAAAAATTATTTAAATACAATATTTTGGCAAAAAATTAACTTTAGAATAACCTTTTTTCCAAATGTTCTCCTTTTGTAAAAAATGCTTCTATTGTATTAATATTTTGCCTGTATTCAGCTCAGATCTCCCTACAGAGGCTCAACTAGAATTTCTGAAATGTATAACTCGGAAGCCGGTTTATCCATGTCTTACGAAAACCGAAGGGAGAAATTTTAAGAAAATACTCTGATAATTATTTCAAATGGTTGTAACTCTGAAAATAATGTGAATTTTTCAAAACTCATAGTTGAGCCTCTGTACAAAGGTCTGAGCTATATACAGGCAAAATATTAATACAATAGAAGCATTTTTTACAAAAAGAGAACATTTGGAAAAAAGGTTATTCTAAGTTAATTTTTTGCAAAATATTGTATTTAAATAATTATTTTTGTCATAATGTCCTTAAAACAATTGTATACTTGTATTCTAATCTAAGTGATACTGAATATCATGAAAATTATTCATTTATGCGCTTTTTTAAAATCATGGTTCCGAACGTAGTCGGATACATTAAAGTATCATATTGTCATCCAAAACAATCGTGTATATGAATTTCAGTTCAAATGAATACTTTAACACGCGAGAAAAACACCTTTTCCAGTTTTGACACAAGTCGCCAAAAATGATGCAAACGTGGTTGTATTTGTAATTCTTTTAATAATTAGTTTTAATCAATTAATTTTATTAATTATTATTATATTATTGTATTGTCATCCAAAATAATCCTGTTTATAAAATTTCCGCTCAATTGAACGCTTTAAAATGTATTTTATTAACGATTGAAAATTCCACCAAGATAAATAAATATATAAATAAATAAATAAATAGAGATTTTGAGCTAATAGTGGAAATTGAATTAGGATAAGCAGTATGAATCGCTATTAAACGATCGTTTACCGTATATGTTTAGATATTTTTATGTAGAATGAGGTATTCAAAATTTCTACTTGGGTATTTTACGTCAAACCTCCTCAAGAACTGCACTTTAAATTATGTACTTATCTTCCAAACTCTTGTTTAACACTAAATACACCGTTGAGAGTGTAATGGTATTTTTCTAATTTTCCATACTTTATTTAACTATGCAAGAAAGAGCACTGCAGCTCATATTTATTTAAAATTTTTTCTAAAATACTTCTGTGTATTGGAGACACTTTTTCATATTTTTATATTACCATATTTATTCGAATATAATCAGAACTTATTTCCAAATAAACACTGAAAATTGGATATGGGTTTGAATCGAAGGTGGAAAAATTCGTTGGAAAGGGGGGGGCGGACTGTACATGAAAAGAACAGTTAGAACAATTACAGTATCAGGAATTTATTTCAGTATTTTTAACACTAGTAAAATAGTTTTATATATGTATTACTCACTTCTTATTAGTTCTTTTTTTAAGTTTCTCGTAAATATAGATACCGATAAACTACTTTACACTATATTTTAAACTTTTTCACAAAAAAGTGTTGAAATTTTGGGCTTGGATTAGTCAGTGGTGGTTCAGATTCGAATAAATACGATTATTAATAAAATAAATATTGACAGAAGTAACTAAAACTGCTAACAGAAGCCATTATGAAAATCATTTTTTCTCTGAAGAAAAATGATTTTCAAACGGAAGGCTGTTTTTAAATTCGGTTTTTTTATGAGTATGAGGAACGCACAATTAATATCGTGATAACTCAGAGAAGAGTAAGTAAACTCTTGTGTGTCATTTTATCTGTAATGTATGGCAATGCAGACAAAGTAGACTTCTCTCCATTGTGTATACTTCCAGTTAGAAGGGTTACTCCAAGCACTTTGATTTTTCACTGAAATATGGTTACATTTCAGCCGCCCTAGCATGCTACAGAACATGTGAACACGACGCCATTTTCGGCAGGAGTATACAAGGTTTCAAGTTCGACCAAAGTCTAAACAGAGGATTGAGTACACAAGAGTGCCTTTCTTTCTTGGAGTTATTAGATTCAAATATCAGTGACGACAACAACAGCGATGAAGATGTTCGTGTTTATAAAGAAGTGAATAGACAGAATGCATCCTCTTCTGAAGTAATGTGATGCCAAGGATCGTTCTAACAATTAGATTTCCTCTGTTATTCAGGAATCAGGACTCTCACGTGGACATGGTCGTGTGTAAGGAAGACGCAATAACGTACCAAATCTCTAATGGCGACGTTAATGATAAATACACGTCACAACATCTAATGGTATTGTTCGGACTCCGAACAATTTTAGATCCCCTTTTATACTACAAGTATGACGGACAGCTTGCAATATTATGGCAATTTTGGGGCAAGAAGACCAATGGCTTTTGCTTGAAGTAACATTGGACGAATCCTGTTTCAGCCCGGCGTTGGCTGATAAAAGAAGAAATGGAGAAGCGCATTGAAACGAGAACAATTGCCGAGGCACGATGTTTAGCTTGGGGAAGTCAGCAACCTGTATGCTATTTTTTTTTGCTCTATTACGAACCACGGAAGGAATTAGGTCATTTGAAACTTAATACAGGAGGTGATTTGTGGAACAGAAATTGGGACCATCTGTGACCATACAAAAATGTTACGTAACATTTTCCACGGAATTACGCAATGTGCGAAGAAGCATTCGGCCGCGAACAATTTTTTCTAGCCTCACAAATCTGGTGTAGGCTAATTGAAAATTGATATTTTTTCTATAACTTTGAGCAAGAAGTGATTGATGATAATCATTTGCTGCTGTGTAAATCAAAAAGCAGATTCATTCAATATATGGCAAATAATTTTGAACAAATTCTGCATTATGTTTTAGCTGTTGACTGACGTAAAATTCAAATATCTTTTCAATGGAAAGGATTAAAAGTGTCCAACTGATTTAAAATTGATTGATTGGTCTATTTATATTTTTACAATGACCTTCATATTGCTGACCTGAAATCTTGAATAATTTTTAAGGAAGCCTCGGAAATTTCAATTTCCCTTAGAGCAGTGTTTCTCAAACTGTGGGGCGCGCCCCCCAGGGGGGGGTGCGATTACCCTTCAAGGGGGGCGCGAGCATATCGAAAATAAAAGGTTAAAAAAATTAATTTACTGGAATGAAAAAAAACAAAATACTTTCTGATATAATGAAAAAATACAGATTTACATTGATATGATTTATATACATCATCTGGTGAAAAAAGGTCATCAAAAATAAAAGATTCTACTTTATACGCTCATTAGCTATCTTTGAACCTATAACTAAATAAAAAAATATTTTGTTTGCTTTGCTGTAATCCTACGATGAGAGATTTTTTTTTATTACGTTTCTTTTTTTTTTAATCTAAAATATTACTTTTGCTGGGTTTCGACATTATGGTAGGGTGACACCTACAACTATTTTTTTTTAGGGAAGTTGTAAATTATATAATTCTGTTGCGCTTTTTTTTTCACAATGTGAAAGAGTTTTATGATACATGGATAAGCATATTGAGCACTTTGAAGGATTAATTGGCCAAGATTTATTTTTATGAGTATACTGAAACATATAAAAAAATCGTTAATTCTGGGAAAACTTTTTATTTGTTACCAATGACCTTTACAGAGAATCTTCTAATATGACAGTCTTAATGGGAGCTAAAATGAATTGATAACATATCTCCTTTTTTGGGAGTGGCAAACGTTTTTTTAGAATCTTAAGGTACTTGTTTAGACCGAGTTCCCGGCACGACCACTATTTTTCAAAAATATTTTCTTGAACATGCTGCATTTTCCT
>BMAV01008967.1:425720-455057 GCA_019973955.1 Trichonephila inaurata madagascariensis
TATGAAGATCTCTTTTTCGCCAGTTGAGAGCCCTTCTGAAGTATTTTGAAATGGATCCCTAACCCATTCGTAACTTGCTATCAATTTGCCCTCGTCTGTGTACTTGTTGATGCTTTATTATCGTCGAATGCTCGCTGTGATTTAAAAATATATTTTTGATTTGGTTTTAATCCACTGCCGTAAATACTTAATACCGTGAATTATAATTAACGCGTGAATTATGAAATGTACATTCAAGAGAGATTCGGTAGCTAATCGATTTGGCCAAGACCGACTAGAATTGTACGTAGTACAGCATTTTTACATGTTTTGTGCAGACGTCTGTTAGGTTGCCTAGACTCACATGAACGTTCGCGAGGATGCCAGATGTAATGGATATGATAAAGAGCAACATAGATTAGGCTATTTTTTAATGACATTTGTAGTCTTAGAAATGGATCTTGAAGGAAATAAATCTTTAATTAAATATTATTTCTCAATCTGTTTCAATTTAAAAATTAGAGACAGAAAAATAAAATTTACTTAAAATATATATTACTTAAGAGTAACATACATAAAAAATTTAATACTTATCTTATATTAATACATAATTAAGAACAAGTTTAATAAGTATTAACGACTTCCAAGGGCTTGTCTTGCAGAGCAAAGTTTTTCAAAGTTTTTTAGAAATTGACCCTCTTAATTATTTTTCTATATTTAGCTGATATCTAGGTTTTGTCTTCTAAGCAGCCACCGCATTTTACAATATGTTCCAATTTAAAAATCAGAGAAAGGAAATATAACATAATAATTATCCTATTATTTAATTTTTTTTGATTAAAAGTAACATATACAAAATTTAATACTTATGTTATTAATTTGTACGGTTTATAATTAAGATAGTGTGTATTGTAGCTTTAGCATCAAAGGGCATTATTATTGCATTCAGTAATTTATTAATGTATGAGGGGGGCGCGATAAAAAATGTGATTGAAAAGGGGGGCGCAAGTATTGAAAGTTTGAGAAACACTGCTTTATAGGATTGTCTGTAACTTGGCCTTTAAGTAGCGTAAAAACCAAATAAAGTATGGTTTGTAAAGCCAAAAGGTAGCTATATTGAATAAAATAAAAAACAAAAATATCTGTTTTGAATGAATTTGGTCATTTTCAACGTGTTTGGATACTTTAAGGTTTCCGACTACGTTCGGAACCGTGATTTTAAAAAGGCGCATAAATGAATAATTTTCATGATATTTAGTGTCACTTAGATTAGAATATATGTATAAAATTGTTTCAAGGACATTTTGACAAACAAAGTTATTTAAATAGAATATTTCGGCTAAAAATTAACTTAGAATAACCTTTATTCAAAATGATTTCCTTTTATGAAAAATCCTTCTATTATTATAATATTTTGCCTGTATATAGCTCAGACCCGTGTACAGAGGCTCAACTATGAGTTGTGAAAAATATAAATTATTTTCAGAGTTACAACCGTTTAAAATAACTATCGGTGTTTTTTTCTTAAAATTTCTCCCCTCTGGTGTCGTAAAACACAGAGAAACCCGTTTCTAAGCTACATATTTCAAAAATTCTTGTTGAGCCTCTGTACAGAGGTCTGAGCTATATCCAGGCAAAATATTATTATAATAGAAGCACTTTTCACAAAATGAGAACATTTTGAAAAAAGGTTATTCTAAGTTAATTTTTAGCCGAAATATTGTACTTAAATAATTTTGTATTGTAATACTATTCTTAAAACAATTTTACATACATTTTCCAATCTAAGTGACTCTAAATATTATAAATATTATCCATTTATACGCTTTTGCAAAATTACGGTTCCGAACGTAGTCGGATACCTTTACGACGAGAAAATTTAGCATTGGAGAATCTTTCATCAGTTAAAATGACCAAGTACAGTCAACGAGTACCTGAGCAGCCAAAGAGAAGACAAATACCTGCCGAAATCTCACCATTCGTCTTTCTTCGCTGTTTATTGAGGTGTCAGTTATGAAGGCCTCCGAGAGACTGAAATTTGAGACAAAGGAGTGAAAACCATGGTACACTTTTATCAAAATTCTATCATTAAGTCGAAAGAAAACTTCTGCTCGTAAACCATTTCAATAGAAATCATTGGACTTTTCAACAAGACAGTTCCAGATCATAGGTTCAAAACGACCCAGTACTGGTTGAACGAAAATGTGCCGGACATTTGAGAACACAAGGACAACCTTCCAGATATCAGCATTTAAATCCTCTCGACTAAAAAATTGTGGTCAGTATTAGTGCATAAGTGTGACAAAAGCATTCTTTTTAGTCAGAAGTCTTAAACATTCTTGAAAAATAGCCAATAGAAATTTATATAGAGACTGTACATGTCTCGATAAATGATTGACCCAAATGCTTAATAGCTCGTGTGAAGTCAAAAAGCAATTAATTTGAATTAAATAATTAATACGTTAAATTTAAATGTAAATTAAATCTTTAAAAATATTTAAATTTGATTACAAAGTTTTTTTTATTTTAAATCCCTTATATTTTATCAAAACTTACAACACGACTAGATATTTCTTTCGATTGAGACAAGAAGTAATGTTTCACTTACATACATTTTACAGAAATAACTATGATGATTAAATTAAACTTTTGAATCACTCATGAAATAGTGCCTGATGTATTTATTGGAACATTTCACCATGTCTATATTGCATATTTTCTTTTTTTAATTTTTTCCCAAAGGGGCTGCATTTTAGCAACTTCAACTTTTGCAGACACATCAAATGCGAGAGCCATTTTATGATGGCACCATCTAGTGGTACCTTCGCTACCAAATTTGGACGCATGAATTAATTTTAAGTCAAGCTCTCGTCGGATGCTAAATATTGCCGCGATTTAATTTTCTAGAGAAATTGATACTCAAGGGTTATTTTACATGCCACATAATCATATGACATGCTTACTCATGGTTTTCGCATTCATAAAATATATCGACTCTAGCCGGGGTGGAAGGGCTTACAAAGCGGGCACGCTACTTCCAAGCCACCGGAACCGACTTCTTTTTTTAATTCAATTTAGGATGATTCAAATAAAACAGTTAAGCCAAATGTTACATTTAGCAGTCAAATTTACATTAAGATATAGTTACTTTACTAGGAAAAATAATTACTTAACTTTTACCCTTTTATAACTAATTCAACCTATAAGCTAATTGACTAAACTTTTAAAATAGTTGTTTCAAACAGCTGTTTTCGCATTCAAATTACCATATACTTCATAGAAATGTAAAACGCATAGCAAATTTAACTTTAATAAAACGCGATGCATTTCCACAGTGTAATGTAATTTCATGTGGAAATTTTTTGAAGGAAACATCTTCCGAAGCATAAATTATATAATAACCTACATTAAACATATATTATTAGTTTATAAAAGATTAGGATACGGGTTTTATAAATTGCTTAGAAGCCTGAATTAAGGTAATTCAGAATTTTACCATACGTAAGTATTAATTTTCTTTCAAAGTGCAGTTGGAGGGGGGGGGAACTATGTTCTTACTTCAATTATTTCTTTAATTCAAGCTTTCTTTACCCACATATGAACAAGTGTTTAAAAAATAAACTTCATTTTCGTTATTCGTGTCTTAGAACAACAACAACAAAAAAAAAATTAACAAATATACTTTTAGCAGACTCTAATTTAGAAGCAAGTAACATTTTATAGCAAAAAATTTCACTCGTGTTATCAACTCATTTTCTTTAATTATTGATACTCAATTGGGAAATGTATACGGCTGGAGGCAAGTCGCCAAAGTTGGCTCTTTTACGCCCTAGGAGATATCACGCGACGGCACATGGCACCAGAATAGTTATTTTAAAAATATGAGAGACCTTGATGAACATGCTTAAATAAACTTAGCAACACTCAGTCAATGGTGCGTTTGTATACATATTTATTCTTCGTTTGGAGAATAAAGAACATTCCAGATTTTTTTTTTTAAATATTTGAATAGATTTTCTTACTTTAGTATTATGCATTTTACTATAGACTGTTATTGGATTGTGTTTATGGAGTTAAACGCAACATGCCAACATTTTTTATGATATAAAATATTACTACGGAAATTTTGGCTTTCGTCCACTTTTGTATAAAAAGAATATTGTGAACAGAAAGATCGATTATATGTCAAAAGAAAATCGCCTTACAATAATGTATAAAGGGACCTAGGCAGTAAGTTTAATCGCCAAATGACGTCAATTAGCTAAAGTTGATGACAAAATGGCATGCATCTAAAAGACGCATTTACGATGATTACTTGGCGAGCAAGCTTATGCACTTCTGGATTAATTCATTCCAGTATCTATTTGGACAGAAAAAGGGAAGTATCGTGGAAGTCAAATATCTGAGAGAGACTCTGCGTTTCCTATGTGGTTTGTGAAATTGTAATTACGGAATAATTTGAATTAACTTGCTCAATATTCATGTGATTTTTGAATCTGTGTTATTGTAGATTTATACGTGAATGTGGTTTCCTGTTCGAAGAAAATCTACAATTATTACCATGAAGCTTCAAAACGAATTTCAATTTACTCTGAAAAACTAAGTCAGTTAAATATGCTGATAATTTCTGCATTAGAAAGATGATCAACCACTTAATAATACATATTTCATTTTCCAGTACTTACGTATTATATCGTCGACCTATTTTATCAAATCTGAAAACGTCGGCAATTTAAAAATTATACCAAATCTACTATCGTTATTTGAATAAAGTGTTCAAACATAAACCAGAATGGTTTCCATTAATGTCTGCATATTGGGGAACTTGGTGATGCATTTTGATTTGACGAAATTGGTCTTGGATATAATTCGTAAGTACCCCTTTTACTCAGAAAACATTCAATATTTTTAATGTCAAATAAATATTTAGCCACTCTTTTCATACAAGAATGAGAATCTCTCTCATATTGGCAATTATTTTTAGAAGAAAACTACTTTCCATAAGTTCTTATTATTTCCTCGTTTCACCAGAAACGATTAATCTGTAACAAAAAGATCTTTATGTTAATTCTCGGAAAGAATAAATGGGATTTCCATGTGGGCGTTCCTTAAATAACGTTCTCTTCAACCATTTTAAAGAAAAATCGATTTTTCGCATTAAATAAACTCACTCAATCTTCATTTTGTATAATCGGAAGTATTTCATCCTTTAATACCTTCAATAACTTTTTTTTGTTCTTTATCGTAACATTTGTTAAGATTTTTTTTTCTTTCTCTCTCATGGTCTCTTTCCTTGTTATTTGAAAATGGAGAAATTTCTTTCTTCTAGAGTTTCAAGAATAATTCAAAATAGATGGAAAACAACATTAATTTCAAATGACTCTGTTTGAAAAATTATTGAATAACATTGAAGAATCACAAAGAAGCTGAAAATCGATTTCATGTAGAAGGGCCTGAATTTGTAAATAGAACGTAGTTTATAGAAAGTTGTAATGACCACTTATTTAATAAACAGAACTGAGTATCTCGTTTTTAAGAGCTTTTCAATAAATAAACCCAGATATCTACACATAAACCATCTAATCAATCGCAAAATTAAAACAAATTCGTTTGGAAGTATTTAATTTCGACTTTTCGGCATAAGTGGAGCAAAAATAAAAAAAAAATATTCTTTCACATTTGATATCAAAGAATGCTAACGATGCCATACGCGAATTATATTGTTACTATATTGAAAAATCGGTACTTCGAGTTGTATTAAAAAATCACTGAAGGAAAACTTTTTTATATATAATTCTAGCAAAAAAAAAAAACCTCACGAAATACAAAAACAATTTTCATGATTTATTTCGTGAGACATTGTTTAACAGTAAACCTTTTCAGGGGAAACATTATTTCAAGATAGAACTTTGAATTTCGTCACAGCCTCAAAACTAAATTATTTTATTATTTGATAAATTATCATAAATTATTAATACTAAACTTCATCTCAATAATGTAAATAATGAATCCTTTATATTATCCAAGGATTTTCTGGTAGTAGAACCGATTGAACTCATATATTCTAACAATTATATTTTTACAACAAACTGAAGTTTCAAAATTGAGTCATGAAAAATCTCTCTCTCTATATATATACGTGCGTTCGTGTGTTTATGTGCCTGTAGGTTCGTGCTTGTGTGTGTTTGCGCGTTCGTGCTTGTGTGTGTCTGTGCGTTCGTGCTTGTGTGTGTCTGTAGGTTCGTGCTTGCGTGTGCATGTGCGTTCGTGCTTCCGTGTGCATGTGTACATATTTTAGTGTATGTTGTTACGTGATAAATCGTCTTTCAAATGCATAAAAAGTCAGCGCAATTAATAGAGAAGTTCTCTTGGAGAATTGCGTGATTTAATTTCGAACTCTCTAGTAATTGCAGTCGATTTATTTCGTGACAGATTTGATTTGATTGCTCTTTATGGAAAACTCTGAAACTACACGAGGGCTATTGGTGACGCACCTCGTAATTTAGAACCATGAATAAGTGACAGGAACGAGATCTGAGCTAGCACCTAATCTCTAAATTTCCACACAACCCAAACAGGAGGATTTTGAGCCTCAACATATTTAGCCTACATCAGCCTCTCTACATGGTGGGTTTTAAGCGACACCGGGACTTGAACAAGCGACTCGTCTACGCTGGCCCCTAGTTCTCAACCACGACCCCCGAATTAATGCGGCTACTCTTTCTTTATAGAAATCAAATAACATACAAATTTAATTTAAATCTGAAACAGCATTTATTGAACAATAAAGCAAATATTGAATGATTGAAACACCCATGATCACACAATATCAGGTAATCCAAATGAAACGCACAACTGTCAAATGCATGATTCTTATGTTGCTTCTGCGCATCTTCATTTTTATTGGATAAAAAGAATCGCCTAGGAACTTACCGAGAAAACGTTTGTTTACCTGCTAAGTAGTTTTGCCTTAAACTTTTGGATTTTCTAGAGGCATTTATTTTGACACCTAACTCGGCTGCTTGGCGACATTTTCAAAGCCCTCGTGTAGTTAAACAGTGCGACGTTAATATGCAATCAATCAATTGGCGATATTTTCAACAAAATCACTTTAAGTCGTTTACTATTACTGAAAAAGGAATTTTTCTTTACATTACTTTTTGTCCCCTTAGAAACATGATTTTTACAAAATAATTTTCTTCTCTTTACGAATTACGAGAAAGTCATGAGCTATATGATTATTATTTTTTTCGTAATATATTATTATGTATGGCAGTTTTAATTGCTCAAAAAATATATAAAATACCAAATAATGTCACTAATAATGACAAAACCAGCTTATAAACTTTCCGCTTACTATTTAATGTTATAGAAAAAAGACAAAACAACCATTACACAAAATAAATCGTCTCTTAGGCAAAGTACAGCTGATCTGTCTGCAGATGCTTCATTGACTGTTCTAACAACCAGAATTTTATCATAACCCTTACCATTTTCATCATCAATCAACTCTTTAACAATGTTTTTTTATTATTAGAAAGCTGCGGTCACATTGTTAGACAGTAGTAAAGAGCTCGCTGGTGAAGTAAAATAACTATAACTAATATTTAGTTGAACAGTAATAAAATAAAAGTATAGAACGTAAGAGACGCCACAAAAATCTAGATTAAATGTATACGATTACTTTTCTTAAAGTGTATAAGGAGAAATAAAAATAAAATTAAAGAATACTTCTAGCATTTTTGTAATATTACTTCCTCTACAAAGATTCATTTTTCTTTTTTTCTTCCAAACTATTCGTTAAAAATTATTAAGACAATTATTTTAAATGGTATGTCAGAGTCGTCTCAGTGAACAGTCGAGATTAAAAAAATCCTTAAATTATCAATTACATTGTTCCGCCTTTTTTCCATTTCTTATTTATTACAAAAATGAGTGAGTGAAAATTAAATTGGCATCGCACTACATAGCGGCACAAAAGCTATTGTCGACGGGCCTCATAATTTTGAACCATAGTCGAATGACGAGGACGACACCTGAGCGGACACACGTCTCTCCTAACTTCTCCGCCTCATCAACAGGAGGACGTTTGAGCCTCAATAGATTCGACGAGTATTGGTCTCCGCAACACGGTGAGTCTTTAGTGGTACTAGGCTCGAACTCATGACACACCAGTCACGAGTCCGTAACCTTGACCACCAGACTACCACTCCCACATTATAAAAGTAAGGCAAAAAAAATCATTTTTATTTCATTGAATAGAAAGCAGAAATGTCCAAAATAATTTTAAGTGGGAAAAAGGTGTTGTGTTTTACATACCATCATCTCAAACACTAAAATTTTTAATAAAAACAAATATCTCAGCATATATTATAAGTTTGAAATGGATTCATCTCAAAGCATACGAAAGGTTTCGAATCATAATTGACACAATTAAAGCAAGAGGTTTTCAATTTAGGAAATTCATTTCATTTGTAAATTCAAGTTTTTAAAATTTAATCTTGTGTAACTTAAAAATAAATTCTTTAATAAATCTAGTTTTTAAAAAAGTTTTTTTCTCTCAAATTTCTGGCTGAACTTATCGCCTACGTATTCAGGTAGTTTATTATTATTATTATTACTGGTAAGAATTTTCTAAGTAATACAAATCCTTTTTTAATTACATTTCATTTAGAGAAGCAATTTTATATTTCACGTCAGGGATAGTGGAGACATGGAAACTTTAAAAGCTTTCCTTACGATAAGAATAATAAATAAATAGTTTTCGTTAATAATTTAAATAGTCCAAAAAAATATTATAATAAAAAAGCCATTTAAATAATCTGATAATCAATAATGTATATTCCTCTTCTTTACGATAAAATGTTAAGCAAATTTCTTCTTTCTGTTTGTAAAATATGAAAATAAAATCAATTAAGGTTCGAAATTTCTATGAATGGAATCTTGAAATTGTAAAAATGTAGGGAAAAAAAAGCTTCGTTCGAAACGTTATTATAACTATTCATGTCATTATTTGAAATTCATTTTTAAGAAATTAAAGAGAAAATAAAAAATAATATGTAGAAAGAGAATTACAAATAAGAGATGCAGCAAAAATGCTAATAACGATTTTGAAGACTTTTAAAGAAATATATTTCGCGCTAAAAAGGGTGTCTCAGTATTATTGGGCAAATTTCATGGAGAGGTAGGGGACATCACAAGGATTCAGATTTTCATAACAACCCATGGCCAGAAGCGTCTTCGTTAGACGCTAGATGGCGTTGTTAGCAAGAGAATTCGAAGAAACAGACATGTATTATTGCAGTCATTTGGACTGTCATCACCCACAAAGGAGTATGGAGCATTTTATGAACACCGAGCAGGCAGATATGCACCTGAGGTTTTCGACAATGGGCAACTATGCAAATATGAATGCTTGTGATGTCCCCTACCTCCTCTTAAAATTTGTCCCGATCCTGAACATTCAGAATATTACAGCATTTAAATAAAGTCTTATATCAGAACACTGTCTTTCAGTAGGTTTCATTAAATAAAGGAATTATTTAGCAAGTAAAATTTTTTTCAAAATAATGGGTAAATTGAGAGAAAAATATTTATACTTTTCATTATTTATAAAGGAAACATGGTTATTTTTCAGAAGAATTCAACTACACATATTTTTTCAAATTGATGAATAAAACAATATAAAAAAAGCATTTTCAAATACATAATATTTTCTGTTCTCAGAATTTTTTACTGCTATTTTTAATCACCGGATATTCCAATATGATAGGTGACAATAATATTAATGTGGTGTATATATATATACTACGTATAAAGCAACACAAAGACTATAGTTAAATGTCCTCATAACTTTGAATCTCAGTTAAATGAAAAGAAAAAAAGACAACACCTCAGCTAGAACGTCTCTCTCCAAACTTTCAAGCGGAAGGACGTTTCAGCTTCGACAGATTTTACGTGCATCAGCTTCCTCTACACGGTAAATCTTCAGTGCTATTAAGCTCGAACTCATGACACATCAGCCAAGAATCCGAAAACGTAACCACTAGATTACCGCGTCCATACAATATAATGAGATTTATTCATATATTACAACAATAAAGCACAAAAATAATAATACATATTTGTTTATTTATTTTAAATGTATGAAAAAAATGTGTTTGAGAAATGAATACTGATTTAAATTTTCACTGTTGTCTGTCTGTATAAATGGAAAATCTTTGGGAAAAAACACTAAAAGTTCGTAACCTAGTACATTTAAAATTCATTACTACATCCTTACAGAGGGGAATGTGAAGATGTGTTTTAGTACTTCCATATGTTTGATCTATTTAAATTCCATTTTTTTTCGGGGGTAGGGGAAGCTTTTTCAAATATTTCAAAGTATTAAGGATATCCTACAGGGATTTCTAATGTCTAGTGAAGGGAAATCCATAAGAACTTTCTGATGATTACTTATTCTAAAAGCCAAAGGAAAACAGAAATGGGAAGTCATTACAGTGAGATTAGAGCTCTGATCACTCTTAAACTTTCTTTCGGGGAAAATCAATAATTGTTTTGTGAAACTAAATTTTTTAAAAATGTTTTGGCTACGTCAGGATTATTAATAGAGAGAGATATAAAATATAATTTTTTTTTTAAAAAAATGAAATTTAAATTTAGGAATGTTCTTCGAAATGAAGCTTAGAATCTTATAAACTGGCCTTCAAAGTATGTATACATTAGGGCATTTATATGGTCTTAAAAACTAAACTCAATGGCAGAACAGCCTATGAGGGCCTAAGCCTACTGTGCACAACTCTGTATACGTGGCCGAGAGTTCTGAGGTGCACGAGTAGATTTTCCGGTCAGGTGGTGAGTCTGACGCGAAACCCCAAGTGATTAGTTCCCAAGCAAGCCTGGTACTCATTTATCGACCCCTTGAAGGGATGAGGCCACTTTTCCTAGCCCGGGATTTAAACTCCGAAGATGTGGTGTTTAAGCGCGAAATGCTACCGCTTAGCCTCTGGGCTTATGTTCTTTTAAACTTCAAACAATTCTTTATTTTAAAATTAAATATTAAATAAAGAACAACAAAAAATGAATTTAAAAAGATAGACAACAAATAGTCTCTACATTTAATCATATTTATATTAAAAGTCATAATGACTCATACTTGGATAAAACCGTTTTATTCTTTTTTAACAATACTAACTCAGGAAAGATTCAACGTTTCATTTTCCTTCCCAAAATGGGAATTTTTCCTTGTAAAAATATATTTTATAGCAACCTTAAATAAAGTTATATACTTTATTAAAATCTAAAAAAAATATATATCAAATGCTTTTCTTATTTTAAATCTCAGTCAAACGCCGAGGATGACACCGATGCTGCCACTCCACTTCTTAAATTCTCCTACATCAAGAACATGAGGACTTCGAGCATCAACAGATATGATGTGCCTCAGTCTCTCTATATAGTGGATCTAGAGCGGAATCAGGACTCGAACCCACAAATCGACAACACTAATAGTGAGTTCTCCACATCGACCGTAGTTTACTATGGGCACAAGAAAGCACCAGTGAGCGAGTGAATATCAACGTCACACTGTTCAGCTATTCTATGGCTACTGGCGACGAACGTCCTCATTTTGGACCATGTTCAAGAGAAGAGTATGACACCTGAGATGGCATCCCCCTCTCCTAAATTCGACACCACACCAACGGGAAGACTTTAGACCTCGACATATTTAACTTGCATCAGCTTCCTTACACGGTGGTTCATCAGGGGCACTAGAGCTCGAACTCATGACACGACAACCAAAAGTCCCTGGCCATGATCACAAGGCTACCACGGCATTAGAATCTGCCAGGAAATAGCATTAACCCTATGATTGGAAAATCAATATTTTTTGCCGCACTGAGGAACGTCCATCTGATAGACGAGTAAGTAATTTTTTTAAAAATTTTATTACCTTAAGGACCGTTTTAAGTGCCCTTATATCTCAAGAAATTGAGTTTGGCTCAAATAAGAGAGTGTGTGTGGGAGGGGGGGTTAAATCAATATATTTCCATCACTAGAATTGTGACTATCATTTTTATAAAAACTGATTAAAAATTAATTTATATTCATGTAAAAGTAATTAAAAATAGTACTAAACAAGAAAACACTATAGTAATATCCGTCTAATAGATAAGGAAATTCGCACATATAGTGAGTTTAAAAAAATCGCAATGTACCACCACGGGATCCTCTCACTGGGTAGAGTCCAACTGAAGATGTCAAGGCAGCCCACGCCAAAAATCACACCACAGCGTTATCTACAGGCATCGAAGCAAATCATCCCCGTCTCTCAGACGGATGCTCCGGTCAGAGAGTTAAGTATGAAGTGAGATAGTAAAAACGGAGAAAAATTAAACAAATAAAAAAGGAGCTACTAATGAAATTGTCCACGTAAGGGAATTTTTATCAGTAAAAATTATCTTCCATTTTACCCAGAAAGACAAGCACTTATGAAGATATATTTTCCAGCTGCATAGTTGGTCGCCCATCCGGTATATTGGTTATTAACGCTTACTGCGGTGCCGTAGGGTTTGAGTTCAATGAATGAATGATGAATATTAACGTCGCACTGTTCAGCTACACGAGGGTTTTGGAGACGGACCTTGTAATTCTGAGCTATGGTCAAGTGACGAGGACAAAACCTTTTAGCTGGTACCCCCCTCTTCTAACTATCACACCCCACCAACGGGAGAAAGTTTGAGCTCTCGACAGATTTAACGTGCATCGCTCCCCTAAACGGCGGGTCTTTAGTGGTACTGGCTCGAACTCATTACTTGCCCTCTATGATCCGATACCTTGATCACTGGGCTACCGCAGGCCAAGGGTCTAAGAGCAAATCCCGGGTAAGCCATGGATGTTAGCGTTTTAATCCTTCTCTTTGTGATGTATGCTTCACGCTTATTTCCATGTAAGCCCCCGTGTGATATTTGTGGTGCATGAGGTTGTAAATGTTCTAAAAAACTTCATAGCCCAGTACAATTTTACTACCCCTTCCCCAAAATGAACATCCCTTACTTTGCTAATTGCATATTCCATAATGCCCCCTTAAAGTAAATTCGGCACATTTTTAATCCCCAGCAATGATTTGTCAAACAATTGCCCCTGTGATGGAATACATTTAAACACAATCCTAAACTATTAAAAAACCCGCCGTTTTAGTCTCACTCAAAATGGAGTAAAACTCTCATCGGAACAGTGGTCGTCTTACAAGAAAATAACACGCGAGAAAAGAAAGTTGTAACTTTGGATAAGAAGACACAAGAAAAAGAACTATTGGGGATTTGTCTCAGGGAGAATCACTTTTTATCGAGGAATGTAATCTTCTTAGGAAATGCAGAAATGAGAGTTCTGTTATCTGAAGGATCGGATTAATAAGAAAAAGCATTCACATCTATTCTTTCGATTTGAAGGCAGTCTCGAATCTATTCCGATAGTCGTCGTGATGACGCTGCACAAATCGTGTCTCTATGGGGTAAAGATCAATTACCTCTTTCTAATGAATTGTTTGATCGGAACAATGGTACTGAAGGTTCTGGACTTCAGTAATGAAATATTTGTTACGTTGTTTATTTAGCCAAGATTTTCTCGTTTTTTCCCTAAGACTGCTCAGCAGACTATTATCTATTATCGAAAAATATACTTATGAGTATTGGCTCGTGATTTTTTTGCGAAAGTTTTAAAGAAGTCACTAAATAACTTAAGAGTTAATGAAACTAGTAATAATAAAAAGTCCAAACTAGTCAAAATGAAAAAAAAACGGTTTTCAAGTTAGACCAAGACTTCGTAAAACCCTGTCTAATATTCAAAAGTAGGCATATATCTATGACCCTTTTAGTTATGGCGTGCCACACAGTAGGGTGGCCGCGGTAGCCGAGGGGTATAGGTTTTGGACCGTGGCTTGCCTTGTCACGAGTTCGAGTCCAGTACAACTAAAGACCCGCCGTGTAGAGACGCGATGCACGTTAAATCTGTTGAGAGCTGAAACGTCCTCCCGTTGGTGTGGTGTGGTAGTTAGGAGAGGGGGCTGCCAGCTCAGGTGTCGTCCACGTCATTTGACCATGGTACAAAATTACATGGTCCGTCGCAAAAATCCCTCGTGTAGCTGAACAGTGCGACGTTAATATTCAATCAATCAATCAGCCACACAGTAGGACATTTTTTAAAAAATTCGGTTCCCGCAATAATGCATGCAGAGTTAGAGAATAGAGGTCAATAATATAGATATTTACAGCTTTTTTTTTGTATGTACTCTCTGGTATACGCTTTCTTCGCACTGGGGGAATTGGAAAATTGAAAAATACAGATTAAAGGATAAGGAAGTTTTTAATGAGTTAATTTTACGTGAATTGCAAATTGAATAAAAAAAAATACTTTTTTGCATATCTCAGCTGAACGAAAAACCTATTTTGTTAAATTTCTATATATATCTAATAGCTGATAAAAAGGTTTATTTTTTATTTATAATGACCCGTAACTCTCTTGTGGGTCGATTTGTGAAAACACCTTCATAAGCCGATCTCCGCTCAGCAAAAGTAACACATCATTACAAATTTTGTATAATGAATGCTTAAAATAAAGTAAATTTATATCTGGTTGTGTAATACATTAATATTACTTTCTGTTGTGTTTAATTTAAGTTAAAATTGTAATATTCGCAAGCAACGTCGTTCCTAACATTATAATGGCGATTTAATGGAAACATAGCAATATGTTACTGATAGAGCCAAGTTGGCATCATTTTTGATGACCCTGTTGGTAATTTGGCGCTTTTTGATTGGTACAGAAGTTGATATGCTGTAGCGTAACCTGATGGATAGCTGCAACAATGAAATGATAGCACAAAATCCTACTCCACAAAAAAGTACGTATACATGCTTTCATGGAGTGAATCGAGGTCATATATACAAATATCCATTTATATATATATAGATTAATTTTGCGTCATATAAAGATATTTCTTAACATAAAAATAAACAGCATAAAATAAAGCTATTTCTTCAACAAAAATATAAAAAATTAAATTTGTGTACATATATTACGCATTTTTAAACATTGTGTTTAAAATAAGTAGATAACTTAAAATCTAACTATTTTCCTTTATTATATATATATATATAAATAAATGAATGTGTGTCTGTCTGTACTCGATAGATTCAAAAATCATACAACCAATCGCCGTGAAAATTTGGGAAATTATTAGGTATATCCCAGGGAAGGTTTTTGAATTTTTTTTAACCCAAGGGGGGTTACGGGGCTTTAAGGGGCGTTATAGATAATTAGTTCCATTATTAAACTATTAGATGTACAGTCTTGGAACTTGGTACCCAGATTCCTTTCATAGAATAGAGTTCCCCTACAAAATAATTTTTTACGAAAATCGACCCAAAAGGGACGTTATGCATAATTATTTCAATTGTTAAACTATTAGACACAGTCTTAAAATTTGGTAAACCAATTCCTTTCATAGAGTAGAGATCAGCTACAAAACGGAATTTTGAGAAAATTGACTTCCAAGTGGCGTGGCGGGGGAGAAAGGATGCTCTACATAATTATTTCAATTTTTAAACTATTAGACGTACAGTATCGAAATTTGGTAAGAGGATTCCCCTTTCATAGAGTAGAGATCCGCTACAAAATGAGTTTTGTGAAAATTGAATCCCAAGTGGCGTTGCGGGGATTTAAGGGGTGTTATAGATAATCATTTCCGTTTTTAAATTATTTGATGGACAGTCTTGAAATATCTTAAGTGGATACCTTTCCTGGGGTAGAGTCCCGCTACAAAATGGGTTTTGTGAAAATTGACCCCCAAGGGGCGTTGCGGAGAATTAAGGACCGTTATAGGTAATTACCTCCTTTTGTAAAACTATTAGACTTAAAATCTTGAAATTGAGTAAGCAGATTCCATTCATTTAGTAGAGATCTGCTATAAGATGGGTTTGGGGAAAATTGTTTCCTAAGTGATGTTACCGGGCCTTAAGGGGCGTTATAGATAATTATATCCATTTTAAACTATTAGACGTGCAGTCTTGAAATTTGATTAGCAGATTCCTTTCATGGAGTAGAGATCCGCTGCAAAACAGGTTTGGAGAAAATTGACCCCCAAAGGGCACTGAGGGGGATTAAGAGGCATAATAGATAAATATTTCCGTTTTTCTACTATTAGACTCATCTGCTTGAAAATTAGAAGGTATGTTCCTTTCATGGAATAGATTTCCTCTAACAAAGAGTTTTACGAAAAACCCGACCCCCAAAGGAGTGGGGTGCGAGGGCTTAAGGTGAGTGATAGAAAAACTCCTGTGTTGAATTTAACCCATTTACTTGCCATTGTTTGAGCACATTTCTTTAGTTGAATAGAACTAAAACATTCCACACTAAGAATAGATTTTACGGAAATCAACTCCAGGGGAGTTATTGGAGCGTATTGATAGACAAAATTTCCGTTTTCGAACTACTAGGACTATAATAATAAAATTTGGTTTGCATGTTTCTTTTGTTGAACTGAAATCCGCTGAGAATGCTCTCAACTGGATTACGGGGCGTATTGGTGATAAAAATTCCGTTTTTGGTCTATTAGATTTAGACTTGAAATTTAACACGCATGTTTATTTTATGGTGTAGAAATCCACTTAAAGTTGCTTTGGCGGAAATCCAGTTGATTATTGGGCTTAGTGAGAGCAAAAAATCTTACTTCTATTTTAGATATTAATAGAAATTAGAAATTATAATTTCTGTTCTTTTTATATCAAGAGGCGAGAGTTACAGCTATAAATATATTTTTCAATACAATGGAATTCTTACTGCTGGATCTCAATAATTCATATATATGTAAACAGTATATACTTATTCAACATCGAGAAATACCCAGTAAAGCGGGTGGGTAACGGGTATTTGTTAAATAAAAAGAAACAAAAACTTTAATCTTGACCGCTTATATATTTTCACTGCAAAATGAAGGGTATAATTTGAGACTTTCAATTTGACACAATTCTGAGCATTCAGTTGTAAAACAACTTCTTTGAGGACTCGAAATATCTTTCATATGAAGAAACATTTTTTACTTACATTTGTACAACCAAAAGCAGAAAGAAAATTAAATGCAAATTTCTCTCCTCAAACAATTAAAACTAATACCAGCAATAATATACAATGATTTACAAAATAGCTGTAAATTTATCTTTAGTTACTTTTCAGATTTTTTTGTAATTTCGTGAATGTCTATAGCTCTGAAGATGTTTGTCAATTAAGAGCCATTACAAATTTATCAACTTCAAGCCTCTCAAAAATTAAATTTGTGCAGTAGGGCCACTGAGATCGGTACCGCGTGCTCCGAGTGAGTGAGTAAAAATTAACGTCGCACTGTTCAGCTACACGAGGGATTGTGGCGACGGACCTCGTAATTTTGAACCAAGGTCAAGTGACGCATAAGTTGCCGAACCCTGGTATGTGTTATACGTTGTAACATATTGATATAAATGGTAACTCTTACACAGAGGTTCTCAAACTCTTTATCTCCAGACCCATTTCCATGTTTTTCGATTTGGGGCAGACCCCAGTTAATTAATATTGAATATTTGCATATTTTTCAACTTAAATGTCTTCTTGACAGCTGGTACTACAATTACTTTAACGTAATTTAATTTCTGATTTATATAATGAAGCATAGTGTGCTCAAAAATTAAAAAAGCACATGTAAATTAACTAAATTAAAAGTTAACTAAAAATAAAACTTGAATAAAATAACGAAACAACAAACAAATGATTTTAATGGAAGAGATGAATCTAGTGCCACAATAACACATTTTCAATCTTGTCAGGTTTAACCTTAAATCTGCTTTGTTAGTAGTGTCCAGGTTTTTTTTTTATTTTTATTTTTTCTTTCTTTCTATTTTTTTATTTTGGAGATTGTGAACTGCTCACAATATTCCATAATTTGAGACAAACAACATGAATTCTGAACGTGAATTTATACTCGCATATATTCCTATGTTCTTAACCTCTTAACTGGTTTGCCCGTACACCGTACGGCCTACTGAAAGCTGTCCACAACAGACTTGACCTTACCCTGTACGGGCACTAATATGTTCTTCTTTCTATCTTTAATTTGCAAATATATTTAATTATTATAGAGAGATTATAAGTGCTTGTTTTTTTAAGAGATGTAGTTTGTGCCCATGATATATATAAATACATCTCATCCGGATTTTCTTTATAACAAGCATTAAGATTCTTGAAAATATTCGAGGAACAGAGATTCGCAAGGCAATGTGGAATTTGTTGCTTGAGAAAAAATGAAAATGGAAAGATAATCCAAAAATGCCGATATTATCTCTGTTCCCATTACAATGCAAGACTTAATATTAGACCATAATTCAAATTGTGTGTGCATATATATGCATACACACATATAATTCTCAAACGTTAGAAAAATGGCGGAAACATGAATTTTTGTGAATACGAAAGTAATTGTTTTAAATTATATGAAACATTTTCATAGCATGTATAGTGAACTTATAAAAAGCAAACATTTAGGGGGGTGCTGTTCCCCACAATTATAAAATAAGATAAGGTATGCGAACTTCAAAATTGAAAATTAAAATAAAATTCTTTCATTTTTGCAATCTGTTAATTATTAAACTTAGTTATAAGCAATAAGAAAATGTGCCTCATTTTGGAACATTTTTGGCGGAATAATAACTCGCTTATGGAGTTAAGGATAACATTAAAGTTTTAATTAATCCACTATATAATACTATGTAGTTTTTTTGTGTAATATTTTACTTGATATATTTATTACTCTTCCCTTTTCCTTACTGCCTTAAATAATTTTTTTAAAATCTAAAATTCCATTGACAATAATTTATTTTAAATTTTGCTGCTTAAGTATTTTAATTTAATGTCCTGTTTTAGTATGATATTTTTTAAAAAGTACTTTATTCGAATATCTAAAATATTAGATTCGGAATAAATTCCTATATTCAAAATGCTCTAAAAATTTATCAAAAATAATCGAATGCCACAACATCAAAATTTTCATAAATAATTAACTCTTAAATACAATCTTAAAAGCGAAAATATAGCACCATGCTGCGTTTGTATAGTATAAGAAGAAAATAAGCAAACACAGGGAGGAAACGTAGATCAATAAAAGTTATTTATTTTTCACCACAATACATTAAATGACAATCCTTGATGATCATTTGATTGAAGATCCATTGGTGGTTGAGAGGAAAACAGCGACACTTTGTGGATCAGAGTCAGTGATTGTCCGAAATATGACTCGATGGACGAGCATTCGCTCTCAGTCATTTGCTGTAATTCGTTCTTAAAGTTCGAAGTGACAGAGAGAATATTAACTTCGCACTGTTCAGCTACACGAGGGCTTTTGGCAACTGGACCTCGTAATGTTGAACCATGGTCAAGTGAGGAGGATGACAACTGAATTGACACCTCCTCTCCTGACTAATACACCCCACTAACGGGAGGACCTTTCAGCTTTTGAGAGATTTAACGTGCATCGCACCCCTACACGGCGGGTCTTTAGTGTTACTGGGCTCGAACTCATAACATGCCTGCCATGATCCGATACCTTAACCACTGGGCTACCGCAGCCCTCTCTTCAAATTCGTAAGTAGCAGAGAATGCATAAGGCTGGCAACCGGTCCCCCTATCGACTCAATAGGTGTATGATTAGGGGACACAGGTAACCAGGAAAGCACCTGGTTCTAATACAGGTCTTGTTGGTCGTTACATTGCGCGTGTTATGGTTCTTCTGCTGGTAAATGGTTGGGAACATACAGAAAGTTCGTGTTATTGGCTTCATCACACATTACCCACTTTTCATTGGGTTATTACAGTCACCAAAGAAAATAAATGAGGGCCATCTGTCGCAAGTGATAGTGTCCCAAATCATGATGTGACTTGTCGAGTGTTGTAATGTTTTTAATACTATTCAGACTGGAACAGTTTTTCCACGTCAATGCCATATTCGAACGCAGTGGTTGCCATTGTTGATCTTCTTACTCGTTTGGGAACATAACATTTTATTATTCCATTACAAATTTGGATCCAATCTGAAATCATTTGGAACGGAAACGTTTTTTTTTCTTTTATGCTCATGGTTGTTTTTATGGACGCAATAAGAACCTAGTGGTCGGATATTAGTCCTAGTCGTTCCAGCAGCGTCCAGAATGTTCTGTATGTACTGCAGCTCAATGGAAATGAACTGTTCTGTCTCCAATGTTTACCATTGGTTCCGTCTGCTCATTGAGCAGGTGTTCTTTCAACAACACTGGCACCAAATTTAAAATGCACCTTCTCTTCTTAAAGCCTCTTTTTCCACACTTGATATAATACTTGTGTAAAAGCTTTTTTGAGACAATTGGTGCAAAATTGCTCTTGCAATAAGGATGGTAGCATGATCTTGTTGTATGACCACCTAATACATCAAGTGGGGTCAAATGAAATGATAGATAGCAAAGAAAGATCACTGATAATAATTGTGCCTGGATATATAGCCTCGCCATCCACTTTCTATTTTTCTATTAGAACATATAAAAAATATTTTAAGAATTATTTCTTTTTGAAAAGATTTTTCTTAAGAAACTTAAATTTACGCTCTATGTATCGAAATGGTTTACGGCTATTTTTTTGTTGGACATAGTGGTTGAATTGGGCTGCAAAATTAGTGTTGAAATTGGAGGGTATTGAGTCTGAGGGAACTATGAAGTCTGGGATGAGGAAAGAATGGTTAGGGAAGTTTTGGTCTAGGGTGATGGGTTGTATTGCTCTGGGTATTGAGATGGCTGAATTTTTAGTGGTAGGTGCAGGAGATGGAATATTATAGGGTGGTTGGGTGGAAGAGGGAAGGAATGGATTATTGCAAGGGGTTTGGTCAATTTCATCCGCTTCATCTATTGTGGGGAGGGTTGGATTAAACTTGAATTTATTGCGTAATTTAAGGTGTTTGTTGCGGTGATATTGTACAATTATTTTTAAACATTTATGAAATTTAATTTTTCTGTTTAATAATTTAAGAGCCTTTTCTTTAGAGTTATCTTTAGATTTTCTATTGTTAGGGAGTATTTTAAATTTATTTAGGTTATCTAAAACATGTTCTAAATAGAAAAATAGAGTGATGAGATTAGCGAGGTATTTACCAGTAATTATTATCAGCAATCGCAAAACCCACATAAGTGGGGTCAAACCTAATCGCACTAGCATAGTAGTTAGATTGTCGGCCATTTGATATCTTTTCTATCAAATAGCAATATCGTAGAAATATAAGATTTCGAAATAGCAGTTCACTTTATAAAAGCACAATAAATTATGATCCAAAACAATGAAATTTAGCTTTCTTCTCTTTCCAACAATAATATTGTTGTAATTCATGATTAAGCATTGTTGGGTTTAGCAAAATAGAGTGTTCTGAAACATTGTTAAAACTAACAATACTTTTTTAAAATAATGATAGTCTAACAATGAATTTTGATTAATGTGTACGGTTTATAGAAAGTCTGATTTAAAAATATTATTTACATACACCTAGTCTCAAATCCTCTCTACTTAATGCCATCTTTTGACTCAATGAGTAATGATAGTGTATGGCGGCAGGTCTAGGCCTAGACATGGAAGACGTGCATGACATGATAATGAAGACTTGCCACTGTTTCTAATTGATAAATAATTTAAAATTCTTACTTTTTTTAAAATATATCTAGGATCAACACTTGGTAATTCAAATTATTCTGATCATGAATTTACAAGTTGAGAAGGCAGATGAGCCTCACCCGGAAGCTTTAGGCCATGTACCCAACATGCACATAACTTCTTGTCATTATGTGTTTCCTCAAGCAATGTCCCACAACACCGATTCTCAAACTGTGGGGTACGACCCCTAGGTGTGTGCGAACATATTGAAAAGTCGAAAACCACACACATATTTCAAAAATTTATAAGTTTACTGAAAATAAACAAACAAAATATACATAATAAAAAATAAAATACACTTAAATGTATCAGTACTGCACAATGTAATTAATTTAATGGTACCATGTTCAGAACCAGTTTAATAATTATCGGTGAACCTCCCCTCCCCCATGGGCTTGTCATATATAAAATTATGTACAAAAATTAATCCTTATCTAGATAATTTGTACGGTTTATAAGTAATACCTTAAATGCTGATTAAAAATTACGCGATTCACTGCTCAATGCTAGCGTTTTCCACGAAAGCGGGAATGTGATGTATTGAGGGGGAGGAAAAGAAAAAGAAAAATGAAACGTTTTTTGAAATAAGTAAACCTTTCGTAAACACTGCCAAGCTCATTTTATTGTATTCCAAAGCCTTCGGAATAATTTTATGGATAGCAGTGTTAGACCATTCTTCGGAAAGAAGTATATATACCGTCCGAAGTAATTAATGCTTTGGCAGAGTGAAACGTTTATATACGCAGGTGACACATAAGTGGTTAAAATTGTATTGTAGCTTTAGCTAATTTATTGAATTCAATACATTGTTATGGTATGGAGGGGGGCGATCAAAATTATAATTAGACATTGGATCGCAAATATTAAAATTTGAGTAGCAGTATCCCACGCAGCATCGGTCATATTTTACACTGCTGGCCACCGTAAATGCAACACCCTGAAAGAAGCATGCGAAAAACATGAAATTTACAACATGCATTAGCCGCGGTGAGATATGCAAATGATTAGAATTTCAGCGCAGATACACATCACGCGCGCCTGTAGCGCCACCTCAAAGCGCTATTTAAGGCTTGGAGATTTCGACAATTTCAAGTTCGGCAATTGTATTTTTCTTGTGGTTTTTTCAAAAAACGACCAATTATGTCTCGTAGAAAACAGCAATAAGCTTTTGGTCAAGTATCCGAGTTCGACAGAGGAAGAATAGTGGCTTACCGTGATTGTGGAATATCTGTCATGTAAATCGGCAGTCGTGTTGGACAAAACTAAACAACAATAATGCGGACGTGTGTGACCGTTAGATGCAGAAGGGTACCACGGACCGACGTGGTCGATCGCATCCACCTCAGTGTAACACTTCACGTGAGGACAGGCGAATTGTGCGCATAGCAGTGACGGATCGCTCAGTCACATCACGAACCATAGCACAGCACAATGAGTCTGCAACGCATCATTCAGTGTCTGCGCGTACCATTCGACGCCGTTTAGAGCAGAGTGGTCTGTCCGCAAGACATCCATTGCTTGGTCTACCCTTGACGCAGAACCACAGACGTCTCCGCCGCCAATGGTGCGATGAAAGAATGATGTTGGCGGCAGAATGGAATGAAGTTGTCTTTACTGACGAGTCACGCATCTGTCAGCAACACCACGATGGTGGGATTCGGGTCTGGAGCCACCGTGGAGAGAGGATGCTGAACAGCTGCGTTATGCACCACCACACTGGTCCTGCACCGGGTATTATGGTTTGGGACAGTATTGTAAATCACTCTCACACTCCTCTAGTACACAATGCCGGTACTTTAAACAGCCAGCGCTACATCTCTGATGTGTTGGAGCCAGCTGTCCTTCCTTACATACAGGGCTTGGCCACAGCCATATTTCAACTGGATAATGCGCAACCACACGTGGCACGCAATGTCCAAAGGTACTTCGTCAATCACCAGATTGATTTGCTTCCCTTGCCGGTTCGCTCTCTGGATCTTTCGCCAATAGAAAACATGTGGTCCATGGTTGCTCAACAGTTTTGACCCAGATTACACCCCCAGTTGCCACACCAGATAAATTTGGGCAACGTGTGGAAGATGCTTGGTCTGCTGTACCTCAAGAACACATACATAATCTCTTTGAATCAATGCCGAGGCATGTGGCAGCGGTGATCTCCAACAATGGTGGCTACTCTGGCTACTGATTCTGGCAGGAACCACACTTCATAGAAGTCTATAAATTTAATCATTTGATACTTGTTCAACATATTATCTACAAAATAAATTTTGTTCTACTATCTATTGTCTTTCTTGGTGTTGCATTTACGGTGGCCAGCAGTGTATATAGTCTTAAAAAGTTATTTTATCATAATTCACTAATTTTAATCTAGGCGGTACTACAATTTTCCTTTTGTATCCTGCGGGAAACATAACTTTTTGCTGTACTCACGAAGTAAGTCTTACCACCTACTTTATTGCATCGACTTTAAATCTATACTAGTAAATTTTAGTAGGCTATAATTTTATAAATTTATTTTAATGGTTTAGTGTATTTTATTTGTAATATTTAATATTTTTTCCTAATATTATTCCTTCTTCTCCCTATGACTCAGTGGTAAAGGCAAATTACAGGTGAAGGTTGGTTAGCCCTAAAACGTTGTTTAAACCTGCAATCTTGGTTCCTAAGGTGAGGAGTTTGTTATTGTACTACTTTGTGGCTAATATTTCCTACTATCTTGACAAGTTATACTTAGGTTTTATAGCTATTTGTATATATAATTTGAACATATTTATACACATGTTTCGTGAAGCATATCCAAAAATGACTCTGACGCCATAATTCAACCCTCACTCCATTTCTCGCAGAATGTCACTACAGTACTAGATGTTTTTCAAAACATTAAAGCTCAAGGTATCAGACATACAAGCATACAACTTTTATTAACAAACGATCCCTTATGAGTTGGCACTGTTATTTGTGTCTGAGTGAACGAGTTTTAAAAACTCTGCTTGTTTAAATACTTTAACTGATATGATTAAGAATTTTTCCCACGACACACATATTTCTTTTCTCGCGTGATTCTTATACACACACGAATCATTTTAGAGCAAACAGTTTCCTATGTTCTGTCTAAAATAAGCTTACAAATTGTTTTACAGAGTAAATTAAAGATCGTATTCCGCTGTCTTTTGAGGCAATATGCCCCATGAGGACTCAATGACCAAATTCCACACGAAACAATCTTGAACTCAAACACTGAACTTACTTATTCAATAATTACAGACGTCACATTAATATTTGCATTGAAAAGGATGAGATTTTATTTTGTGTCTCCAGGAATTTTCAATGAATAATGTACCCCAAGTTGAAAATTCTGAAACAAATTGATGTGCTTGCAGCTTACGTAAAATAATTCAATATTTATCTCGCAAGAAAAAGCATTTCATATCCTATTTTTTTAAAAAAAGAAAGTTTCAAAACTTATTTAAAGCAGATGGGAAAACAGTATTTTGCATACTAAACTTCAGTCACAATCTGTTGATCGTAGAAAGCGGGTAAATTTGAACCACAGACCTATCAGCCCATAGCTACTCCGAGTACGTCTTAGACAGCGGGGATGAAGAGGGATCCCTATTAGGGCCCTATTCTAAGCCCTAGCAATCCCTTAAGAGCTTATATTCATAAGCTCTTAAGGGATCGCTAGGGCTGATAAGGGGCAAAATAAGGGGTAGCTGCATCGTCCCTCCCCGTTCCAAGAGAAAAAAGTAGGTTTGCTAGAGATAGACTTTCTGAGCGATGTACAAGGTTATTTTTAACTCGATATATATCTTTATCAGGTTTTGACTGTCGTTGGAGCCTTTTTCTGTTGACGTTGTGGGCATTTTATTGTTGACACTGCAGGTAAGACAGACAATTACGACTCTACCGTTTCAACCTCCAGTCGAGATGCAGTGGGAAATTCTTAGTTAGATTATAAATGGGATAATTGCACAATCAGCCAATAGAATTAGACCGTGCTACCATCTAGAGTTCAATTCCTGGGTCTCCACTTCAGCTCTTTGCAATTGATGGGCGAGTAAACCTGGATGAATTGTTGGGGGCAGTGCGACATGAGCTGCGCGTAAGCGGGTCCAAAATGAACGCTTTACACAATTGGAATAAAAGCGGTTCCCTGTTCAGGCCACTCGTTAGGCGCTTTTATGCATGTCTGTTGTTTACAACGGAAAAGAGTTGCAAAACTAATAAATTCCAGTCTTTAGATACACAAGATGTATTTCTGATTTATTCATGCCTCGATGACATGTACGTAATGCAACGTTTTTCAAACTGTAGGTGCGCCCCCCTGAGGGTGTGTGAGCATATTGAAATGTCATAAACAAAATATTATTTTTTTAAAAAAATATATTGATTTACTGAAAGTAAACACAAACAATATACATACTGACATAATAAAAATAAAATACACATTTACATTGATATACTAACCTTATAAATGCATCGGTACTAAACAATATATTTTATAATTAATTTAAGAATACTAAGTTAAAAACAAGTTTAATAATTACCAGTGACACCATGTACTTGTCATAAATAAAATTATATACAAAAATTAACATTTATCTTGATTATTTGTACGGTTTATAATTAATCCCTTAACTGCCGATAAAAAGTTACTCGTTTCGCTCCCCAATGCCATCGTTTTCCACGTAGACACGCGTTTATCATTTATTGAGAAAAAGGGGAGAAAAGGGAAAAATAAGCAAAATACTCTGAAATAAGTAAATTCTTCGAAAATACTGTCAAGGTCCTTTTATTTTAGTCCAAAGCCCTCGGAATAATTTTATGAATAATAGTGCAAAGAAAAAATTATACTTCGGAAAGACGTACATATACGTCCAGGTCAATGAACGCTTTGGGTGGGGGAGACGTTTATATACTAAAGAGGTTAAAGTCACATTGTAGCATTAGTGTCAAAGTGTATAGTATTATTGAATTCAATACATTGTTATTATAAGGAAGGAGGGTGCGATGAAAATGATGATTGAATATTGGGTCGCAAATATTGAAAGTTTGAGAAGCACTGACGTAATGACAACAAATAAAAAAAAATTAATTTAATTCGAGAATGCAATTAAGAATAGATAAGGCCCGCATCCGATGCAAATAACTCTAGTTTAGTTTAACTGCTCAAAACTAGCAGAAATCATCTAAACGAAAAGAAAAAGGACGGTTAATGAATGTTCAACTATTGATAGTGGGAATGCGCAAAGGACTTAACTCCTTTTCAAACTTAAGTTAATTTCCAAGAATTCGGGTCTTCAGTTAATGATTAAAAAGGCTCTGATCCACACCCACATAAAACAATAAAAAGGGTTTTAAAAAGGACTTTCTGTCGGAATGCATTAATGTTTCTTCGAGCTCGAAAACTTTCTAATATATATTGCGAGTACTTAGATGTAAACTCTTAAACACTTTTTGCAACCGATTTTATCTTTCGTTCAACCCTTTCAAACTTTAGTGTAGCAAAGCAAAATTAATTAACTAATAGTACTTGTTATTCGTTTAATGCTGCAAATATTTTTCAAATAAGATAGCGAGAAACTACGCTCAAAAGGTTCAAATGGAAAATTTCAATAGCTGTTTAAGTAGAGGAAAGTGCACTTAAAAATAAATTTGGTTCTTTAATTACTTTTCTAACTCTTCGAATGTGAAGTTGAATAATACGTTTGGAAGCAAATAGAAAGTAACTAACAAAAAGTGTAATTTAGATTTTAAAACTGATTTATTAAGTTTATATCCATATTTTCTGTAAGTACGTTTTAAATAACATTATTGTGCAATAATTGTTAGAGTTAGTAATATATTATTTACGTTCACATGTAAAAACACATGAAAAAATTTAACATGCTTGTGTACATTGTTTTAACCAAGGGGTGGGCAACTTGTTTTGGCTCGCGGGATACATTGAACGAGTGGAGGATACCGGAGGGCTGCACCTTTAAAAATTATTGAGTTCATTATAAATAATAAGCATAAAATAAATAAATTAAAGGCAGTTTTATTCAACTTATTTACTGTGCAAATTGAATATTATCTATAGCTGAATGCATATTTAATTTTAGAATCAGTTTAATGATACAAATGCACCCTATCAAATTTTTCTGCAATTTTTTTTTATTTCCATTTTTTTATTCATTTGATATAAGGAGTGATATCGCTTGTTTAAATTCTCATTGCACCCTCTAAGCCATCTTGTACTTGCATCATATTTACAATTGCAAGCAAAAGAAAAAAAACTTATAAATGTATGTCGACTTAAATACAGAGAACAATTCCCCTGCAGATTTCTTCAAACATAGAAATTTTTCAGCTGATAAAGATTTATAAAAATCAATGCCATAGCGCATTTGCTTCCCACTGTAATCTGACTGCTAGTCACTACGTTCAAGTTGTAGCCCTCAGGTACCGCATTCATATACGCAGCAATCGGATAACAGAGCAAATTTAGGCTCATTTTTCTTTTACAAATCTTTCTTTAATAATCTTCTTGGGACATTGTTCTCCATGATCTCTTAGTAAAAACATTTTCAACTACTTTGTCTTTCTAAAAAAAGAATTAAAGAATTCCGTTTTCTTAATAGGGAAAAATAAAAGACAAATCTTGGAACACGCACGGAGAAAAAACTCAGTTCTAAGCGGATTTTCTGACGACTGTCTCGGCGGGATGCAAAATATCTCCCTGTGGATGGCTAGTTGCCCAACCCTCATTTACGTAAAAAGAAACTACCTCATATTTTCTGCTCTCTAATTTTTTTAATAGATTTTCCATCGTAATGTCGCTGTCCACAGAGAAGTTTGGAATAAAATAATTAGAATGTTTATTTTTAAGACCTCTGTTTAACGATTTGGAAAGTTTGTGACGGAGCTTTATCGCGACTTCTATTAAAAAACCTCTTGGGAAAACTTTGAGGCCAGAATGGCAATTCTTTCCAACCAACCCAAAAAAAGTGATGATGCAGATTAGAAAGTGTATAAATGGGAGCCTTAGTATTCACTAAGAGTTCTAAGAGGAGGTTCCTGTAGTTTTAATAAGTAGGTCTAATAGTGCCAGTAAAGTTCTAGGAGAGTTATAAGTGAAGTTCGAAACCAGAAGATTATCCATTTGGCGGATCAAGTTCGATCAAGGAATATATTGACGGTATAAAACCATAGCTGTTCGTCGTGGAATAGTGGCAAGGCAATTTAGATTAAGCTTTAAGACTAGAGCGGATTCTAGTAAGTAAGGAAATCATCTATAAATACAGATTCGGTGGTTTATTGCGCTGTTTGTTAGAATTACATTTTATGTTTCATCACTCTTGATCATTAGCCTTTTAGACTAGTGTTGTTTTGCTGAATATAAATTGGAATAATAATGAGCTAATTTATTATGTGAGCGTTTGGTGGTCAATCTTATCCCTTAAATCCTATGTCACGTGGATGAACAGTAGATACCCAGAGCCCATGGGGTATACAAGTTGTTCCGAAAAATTCCATTTTTATTTTTAACTATAAAATATATCTTCGAATTCATTCCAATCAAAGAAAACAATCCTCAAAATAAAGTTTTTATATCTGGAGGGTTTGGGA
>BMAV01008968.1:0-10394 GCA_019973955.1 Trichonephila inaurata madagascariensis
TTTTTTAAAAGCTCTCAATTGAGCTAAAATTTTTTATATACATGATTTTTTTTTGGATAAAATACAACATAATTTAACTATAATTAATAAAAATTAAATTGATTAAAACAAAAGAATTATAAATACACCACGTTGGCATCGTTTTTGGCGACTTCTGTAAAAACTTGGGTTTTCTTTCTCACGTCTTAAAGCATTCAGTTGAACTGAAATTTTTATAAACATTTTTTTTGGATGACAATAAAATACTTTTGAAAATTAATAAAAATTAAAATTTTTAATTTTGTTTTTGTCATAGGATATATATTTTATTAATTGTAACAATTTAATAAAAAAGTAAAAATAAAATTTTTCTTTGTTGATCTAAGTAGGAATTGACTTAATTTTTTTATATTACTTGTTTTTGAAATAATAATAGATATTTCATTTAATTGTATGCAAAAAAAAAATCCTCTGATACAAAGTTTAAAATTTTTTGAAATCGTTAAAATAAAACAATAAGAAAGCAAAATAAATAAATTAAGCTAAAAGAAATGCCAAAAAAAAAAAAGTATTATAGTGATGACCTACAACACAACAAAAAACAACAATAAGCCACATGGACGGAAACAAAACTAAGTTCTTGCACCAACACCCAGTGTGCTGTCGGTACCACAAAATTATTCAACTGTACAATTAATTATATACACTGTTCACTTAAAATAAATAGTCAAATCGCTTTCTAAGATTTTCATAAACATCCAAAAAAATAAGACCCTTACCTTTTGACATTAACTTATTTTCGGAACAAAATGAAAATCTTCACAATCCGTTGAAAACGCAATTTCTGATATGAAACTATTCGCCTTCACCTAAAAAAAGAACTCGTCATAGCCCGGATCATATATTTAAAAAGGTGAATTTAAAGAAATTCCTGCAAAAAGTATCGTCAATATTCTAAAAAAGCTTTTTATGAAATTTTTAAAAAGTAGAGGTACTTATAAGTACCATCGGTACAAAAAAAGGGTTTAAAAAACGTTTATAAGCAATGAAAAGACATGAATCAGAAAAAAAACAAAAAGGAGTATCAAGACACCCAAAAATTAAGTCCTAAGGTAAAAAAGAATAAAGCAAAAGTAAACAAGGACGGTGCTTAAAAGGAATAAAACCATAGAAAAAGCTATGCATGGGGCAAAAAATTTTAAAAAAAGACATTTTTAATTTGCGTTAGATAAGATAATCCCTTTATTTTAAAAGAAAAAAGTCAATATAAAGAATATAGTAAAAAATTAAAATTTTGGTTTTGGTACATAAAATAAGTAAATGTAAATTTGGGTGCGAAGAATTTAAGTATTTAGGATTAAATTTTTATTAAAAAGGGAAACAAAAAAGGTGAGACAAAAAGGGTTCGAGCCATACTGGTGAAACCCCCCCTCGGGGTGTCAATTTTTGGGTATGTCACAGTGGTACGCGAAATTTAAAAAATATCTGATCTTGTAGGACCATAATATCTTTTGAACGAAAAATTTAAAAAAATTCGTCTGGTCCATTGATGCGCAGAAGGCATTCGGCGCGTCAAGGCGCCATAACAAAGGGGCCAGTTTTTTAAAAATTTCCGGAGTTTAAAAGCCCCTTCAATTATTTAAAATGCCAGTTCAATAGGTTTTTGGGAGCAGTGCTCAATCAGAACAAAGACCAGTTATATTTGCTTCTCGTACTCTGAACAACGTGGAGAGGAATTGTATGGTAACCGAAAGAGAATGTCTATGGGCGTTGAACAAATTCCGAACATATTTAGGATCGATGCCAATTAAAGTTATTACAGATCACGCTGCCTTAACACGTTTAACGCATGGAAAAAATTTGTCGAGTAGGATGATCAGATGGGCACTCAACTTAGCAGAATTTAATATAGAATGGGAACATAGAACTGGAACTCAAAATGCGGTGGCGGAAATTTTATCCCGAAACCCAGTTGAAAGTATAATGGGAGAAAAAGTTAATTGTGCAATAATCAGAGATTTAGTACTTACTTTGCGAGAACAGTTAATAACAGAGCAAAAGAATGACCCAGAACTACTAGGTCATATCTATAGATATTTAGAAAACCCGGAAGATAACTCTGTTAATGCGACGATATGTGAGAATTGGTCCCGCGACTTCCGTCTAATTGAAGGCTTGTTGTTTTATGCGAAACACGCAACGTCGTTAGGTGAAATGCGTGTGTACATTCCAAAGTCTTTAAGAAACGAAATCTTGAGAGAATTTCATGACAAGCCAATAGCAGGTCATCTAGGCAGATTTAAATCTTGTCATAAAATTCGGGACGTTTGTTATTTCCCATATATGAGAAAATTTATTGATCAATATGTGTCTACATGCCATATGTGCCAAGTTAATAATTATAAAAACGCCTTACCAGCTGGTGGATTAAATCCGATTTTATCAAATTATCCAAATGAGATAGTTACGTTAGATTTATTAGGTCCGTATCCTATATCGAGAGTGAGAAGTAATCGATATGTTTTAGTAATTACCGATCATTTCAGCAAATCGGCTGAAATTATACCTCTTAAAAAAGCCTCGTCTCGTATAATAGGGGATATTTTTTTTGATAACTTTATATCGCTTTTTGGAGCCCAAAAAATTAATAAGTGATAACGGTCCCCAATTTGTATCGAAATTTTGAACATTTCAGTAAAAGATTGGGAAAAAAGGCATGTGAAATGTGACGTCCCCGCGTCTTTCTGATTAACATGACCCCTATGTTTTTTGACGCCACGATTAATGGCAAAACCCCAACCCAATACCAAGAAGAAAACGGATCGAATATGTAAATGGATATACTAAAAGGATACGTGGAACTTAGAATAGAATAGCATAGATAGCATAGCGAAAAGACCAGAGATTGAGTGTTCATTCTGATCAAAGCGTGACAAAGCTTAGTGTGAAATTTCGGACCAAGAATAAGCAGTCAAAATTAGCTACATTGCGGATAAAGAATCTTCATAGAAAAAGTTATAATTATATTCTCTAGGTCAAGGGACCAGAAACGGGAAAAGGTAATATTAGATATAAGTAATTAGATAACAGGATTTTTAGGATAATTGAGATAGAGGATCTAATTGCGTGATCTGCTTAAAAAAAGTTTTAAATTTTGGGGCTCGACTCTCACTCAAATTTAAATTTTCAAATTAGAACTTAAATTATAATTCTTAATAAAAGTTGTATTAAAATTATGTCTCATCATTTTGATAACCCCACACCTCACCCCGGGAAACCGGCTAAATGGTCACCCGGATGGCTATGTCTCAATCCCCGAACGTATTTAATTCTGGGTTAGGTAATGTAGGTGGAAAAACAATTCTACCTGAAATGTACTTTTCAGGGTCGGAGAATGTTGCTGAGTTTATCGAGTGCATCGATAACAATATTCAGTTACTTGAAATCCCCAAAATCTGTCATGTGCTTACTTAAAAAATCATCTTAGGGAAGGGCTCAAGATTGGTATTCGATATTTGGTTCGTTGTTGGTGCAAAATACAGCCACGGATTTTGCGCAGCCCGAATTGCGAAGGCTTTTTCCCCCTCAAAAAAAAAAGAACTACAGTCGGAGTTTTTATCACAGCAGGGAAGAAATCAGGGGGCGACTGATTTTGTATATAGATTATAAAAATAGAGAAGTTTAGAATTAGGGAAAGTCCCAAGCAACTTAGTGGATCATATTTTGTTTGACTCGAACCACAGGTACAGGACTACGTGGAAGTCCGAAATCCCCAAATACGATACAACTTTTAGAAGTCCGGCTAAATTCGAAAAGATATTCTTGCAAATCACAAAGGGGGTTTTCAGAAAAAATATAGAAAAGCAGGTAAAATGGGTAGATCCCTTTTTGAAGCTAAAAAGGTAGAAACTGGAGGAATTCGGAAATAAGGGTAGACCAAATAACAGAAATGAGTTTTTTCGAGAATAGCCGTCAAAATAATAGGGGGTTCGAGAGGAATAGGTTTAAAAATTTGATCAAAGATTCAGCAACAGGGTTACTCATTTCGAAATGGCAAAATATAATTTTAATAGAGGGACCGTAGAAATAAGGGTTCAGTGATAATTTCAATCGAGGTGATAGGACGAAAAGGGACGATTAAATATTGAAAAGGTTAATGATCAACCTCAAGAGGTGTCGACAAGAGAACAATTAGACTTTCTCCAATATGTATAGCACCCGTAGAATTTCCCACGTACCTATATTATTAAATAACACATTTTTGAAACCCTATGGGACACCGGAGCAGATAAATTTTTTATATCGGAAGAAGTATATAGAAAATATTTTTCTATAAACAAATAAAAAATCGCGAGCCCAGGTAATAACAGCACAGGGTGCGAAATGCCAAAACATGGGGATTGTAAAATTTAAAAAATTCACATCAGACAATTCGAAAGAAATTGGTCATTTCATGTGCTGAAAGATTTAGAATACCATGTATTCTGGGTATCGATTTCATAAGTGGGTCAAAAATCGTATTAGATTTTGATCGAAATCGTTAAAATTCAAAATACACGATTAAAATAATAAGGTAAATAAAAGGAAATTACACGCTAATGGGTCAGAAATGAAGTTAAACATGGTGGCTACACTTTTACCGAAAAAACCCTGGGAATAGTATATTTGGGGATAAAATTAATTGGCCATAATCAAAGATTTGGTACTTACTTCATGGGAACAATTAATAGAGGAACAGAAAAAAGACCCAGAAGGGCATATATAGATATTTTGAAAACCCGGAAGATAACTCGGGTTTAAAGCAACGATATGTGAGATTGGTCCCACGATTTCCGTTTAATTTAAGGTTGTTATTTTATGCGAAACACCAACGTCATTAAGGGGGGAAATGCGGGATACATTCCAAAATCTTTAAGGAATGAAATAATGAGAGAATTTCATGACAAGCCAATAAGTGGACACGTAGGCAGATTTAAAACGTATCATAAAAATTTGGGACGTTTGTTATTTCCCGTACATGAGAAAATTTATTGATCAATATGTCTCTACATGCCATATGTGCCAAGTTAATAACTATAAAAACGCGTTACCAGCTGGTCGGTTAAATCCCAAATTTTATCGAATTATCCCAATGAGATAGTGACGTTAGATTTATTAGGCCCGTATCCTATATCGAGAATAAGACGTAACCGCTATATTTTAGTAATAACCGATCATTTCAGCAAATGGGCTGAAATTATACCTCTTAAAAGGCCTCATCTCGTATAATAGCGGATATTTTTTGATAACTTTATATCGCGTTATGGAGCTCCAATAAAATTAATAAGGATAATGGTCCCCAATTTATATCCGAGATTTTTGAGCACTTAAGTGAAAGATTAGGGATAAGGCATGTGAAGACTGTTGATATCGACCACAAGCAAATCGGACTGAAAAGGTTAATCGAGATATGTGCAAAATGATTGCAAATTATGTTAAGTCAACACGATCTGGATCAATTTACTGAGTTTGCTTACGCTATTCGTACGGCGGTGAATGAAACAACGGGAAAAAAACCGGCTGAGTTATTTTAGGTAAAAATTGATTAAAACCTTTTTAAAAACCAGTTATGATATCGGAAAGCTTTTAAATTAAAAAATTCAAGATATAAAAGAAAAGTTTTAAAAAGAAGCTAGACTAAATACAAAAAATTAAAAACGGGAAAAGGGTTGGGAAAAATATTATAATAGACGTAGAAAGGACATAAAAAAAAAAGGTAAATGTTTGGGGTTTTATTAGAAAACACCCTGAAAAGTTAAACCCTTAACAAAGTATGTGCAAATTTAAAACAAAAATTTGAGGGCCCTTTTATGGGCCCCCCTAGAAGAAACCTTAACAATATTTTTAAATATGGAAATGGGAAAAAAAAGATTAACAGTTAACGTAGACCCAAATAAAATATATCGTCATGGGAAAAATGTGACGAGGCCCGAATTAGGAACAGGTACCCCCAAATAGTATAAATCAAGTCAGGAAACTAGTACTTCGGAAAAAGTACACCAAGGAAAAGACTTATGGGAAAAAAAATCTGCGGGGGAAACGTAGGTTAGGGGAAAAAAGGGATTGGTAACCAATCAAATCAATACAAAAATACAGAGAGGACCCATAAAAAATCACTGGTCAGATCACTACCTAGTTCAGTAGGGAATGAAAAAAAAAATAAAAAGGGTTTAAAAAAAAACCAAGGTATTAAAAAATCAGGAGTATCGGGGGCAAGTGGACCCACAAAAAGTGGCAAAGAAAGGGGAAAAATTAGTAATAATAAAAAAACAAATTCATCTAGTACTATTTCCAGAGATAGAAAAAGAGCAGGAAGAATCAACTGAAGTTCCATATGAAAAAAAATAATTTAAAGGGCCAAGACGGGGAACAGAAGAACCACAACCAGCCAAGAACAAAAGTTGGGAAGGCAAGGGGAAAAAAAGACAAAAGTTTCAAGCCTTTAAAAAAAATTCCCGTACAACAAAGGAATGAAAGGTGACACCTCATCGTTGAATGTGAATATGGGAGACCGAATATAAAAAAACGGGGTTTATTGTTTCATTTTTTTATGATCTTCCCAAAAAGTGGTCGGAAGAATTTTTGCAAAAAAAAAGTCTCAGGGGGCTTAAAAGTTATAAAAGTCAAACACTACAAAGGTTCATTTAATATTGGAACTTTTGACTTGTTAAAAAATTTTTTTTGAAAGAAAAAAAATTTGTATTCCCCATTTGTTTACTTCGTGTATGACTTCGTGAGATGCGAAAAATTTCCCTTTTGGGTTTTTTGTTATAATGGTTTATTGGGAAAAAGTTTGTAAATTTTATAAAAAATTTTGTATATATATATGTTGTTGTATTGCTAATGAGGCATCTGGTTCGGGGGAAAAGCGGCGTAATCAAGGCACTAACAATAAATAAAAGGGTTTCGCGGCTCATTGGGAGTTTTGTTGAAACCCGATTGGGATGGGGTAAAAAATTTTTTGTGATATATAAATAATAAATGTAAAAAATTTATTAATATTATGGAAATAGATACTCAAATAGTTTTATTTCAGGGAGACTGACCCCCGAAAAACTTGAAAAGAAAGCTTCAACGTGTTTCCCCCGGCTGTTAAAAAAGGGAGCAGAAGTACCAACCCAAAGTAAGTTAATTGGGTTTCCACCCAGAATTTGGGAGTTTTAAGTGTATAAATATTTTTTAAATAACGAAATGTAAAAGTGAGAGTGGGCAAAAATTAACATATTATTAATGTTGGCTGTTTTTGGGAGTAAAATTTATTGTCACATTTAAAAAATTAAATTAATATTAAAATTTAAGATGAGTAATGAAAATTAAAGTCAAGAAAAATTTTTGGAAATTATAAAAGAAAAATTTAAGTTTAAAAATTGCAATAAAAATTTAAAAAGTCAAGATAAATTTTGGAAATTTTTGTTAAAATTTAAGATTAAATCAATGAAAAAAAAGTCAAGAAATATTGGAAATTATAAAATTTAAAAATGAAGTTTTAAATTTTTAAATAAAACTAAAAGCGAAGAAATTTAGAAATAGAGATTTGACACGTAATTTATTAAGGGCTTAAACCCAAGTAATATTTTTCTTCGGGGGGTTGTGACGTCTTCGCGTCTTTCTGTTAACTTGACCCCTATGTTCTTTGACGGCCACGATTAATGGCAAACCTTTCCCAAACCCCAAAACCAAAAGAGAAACGGATCGAATATGTAAATGAGATATATATAAAGGATATCGTGGCAAGCTTAGAGATAGAATAGCATAGATACAACGTAGAGGGTCAGAGATTGTAGTGTGTAATCATTTGATCTTGACAAAGCTTAGTGTGAAATCTTGCGGACCAAGAATAAGCAGTCAAAATTAGCTACATTGCGGATCAAAATCTTCATAGATAAAGTTATAGATTATATTCTCTGGTCAGGGACCAGAAAGGAAAAGGTAATATTGTATAAGTAATTAGATAACAGGTTATTTAGGATAATTGAGATAGAGGATCTAATTGCGTGATCTGACTTAAATACGTGATTTAATTTGGGCTCGACTCTCACTCTAATTAATAATTGTCAAATTAGAACTTAAGTATTATAAGTTACTCTTAATAAAAGTTGTATTAAGAATTATGTCTCATCATTTTGATAATCCCACACCTCTAGCTTACGCGGAACCGGCTAGACATGGTCATCACAGGATGGCTATGTCTCAAAGACTGTTGCATATAGACCACAAGCAAATAGGACAGAAAGAGTAAATCGAGATATACTGCAAATGATTGCAAATTATGTTAATGCTTATGTTAAATTATGTTAGCTTCTCCTCGAGTTTTATCATGTGACGTTGTGTAATGATTTTTTATATTTTTATCGGGCTTTGATGCTCTTTGTTATCAGGTATGTGCTATCATTAGAGAAAGATCTCTGTTAATTTTATTGAATTTCTCGAAAAAAAAATGATAATTTCTTTTATGATTTGTTTTAGTTAAAAAATTTTAACCCCTATATTCATAATGGATAAATGGGTAATACGTACACCAGGTTCATCTTCAGCTAACAAATGAACAAATACTGATGAGGAGTCTCAAAATTCTGAACTAAATGCCCATCTAAAAAAATAAGAAAATACAATGAGGAATTTATTAAGTATGGTTTTACATTTTGTGTTGTTGATGAAGAACGCCCGATATGTGTCATTTGCAACGAAAAATTAGCAAATGAGAGCATGAAACCAGCTAAATTAAAAAGGCATCTGGAAACTAAACATAAAGAACTTCAAAATAAACATGCCGATTTTTTTCTAAGACGAGCTGAAAATCTGAAAATTCAAAGTGCAAATCTAAAGAAATTTACAACAATACCTTAGAAAGCATTACGAGCTTCTTTAGAAGTTCCTTATCTAATAGGAAAAACAATGAAACCCCATACAATTGGAGAATCCCTTATCCTTCCTGCAGCAACTAAGATGACATCAATTATGCATGGCGATAAATATGGAAATGAACTAAAAACAATACCATTATCAAGAGATACCATGTCTCGACGGATTTCCGAAATGTCACGGAATATCGAGTCAGAAGTCAGAAAACGCATACAAAATTCATCTGTATTTGCTTTACAACTGGACGAGACTACCGATATTACTAAAATGTCACAACTAATTATTTACGTTAGATTTATTTTTAATGAAGATATAACAGAAACGTTTTTATGTTGCAAAGGTTTGGAAGGAAAAACAACCGGAGAAAAAATATTCGAAGTAATAAATGAATATTTTGAAGCAAAGTCCCTTACCTGGGCAAACTGTGTTGCGGTTTGTACTGATGGTGCTGCAGCATTAAAAGGTTCGAACAAAGGGCTCAGAGGCTTAATCAAGAAAGTGGCGCCTCATATGGTATTTAATCACTGTATGGTTCATCGGCAAGCTCTTGTTGCAAAAGATATGGATGAAGAGTTGCACAACATATTACAAGACGCTGTTAGTTCAATTAACTAACAACAGTCTTAACAGCCGTCTCTTTTCAATATTTTGCAATGAGATGGGATCAACGTATGGGGATTTCTGTTACAAAAGAAATCAGATGGCTCACGTGGGAAAACACTACGACGGATATTTGTTTTAGAAATGAAGTGTACATGTTTTAAAGCAAAAAAAAGATTGGGAAATTATTATATAAATGAAGTTTGGCTAGAAAAATGACTTTTAGTTGATATTTTCTAAAAAATTAACGATTTTAAAATTTTAGTCGGGGTGAAATTAACTATCATAACTTCAGACATAAAATTCAAGCTTTTTTAAAAAGCTTAGTCTCTGGGAAACTGAACTGAATAAAAAAAACCCGATATGTTCACTTGTTTTTAACGTTTTATCAAGGAAAATAATATAGATCAGTTACTTTTAAAAAAAATCATTTTCAACCCATTGAAAAATTAAAAAAATTTTCGAGAAGATTTGAGGATTTTCCTGAAAAGATCTTGGTTGGGTTTGTGATCCATTTTCCTCACATGCAGTTCAACTCTTCAAATTATGAGAAAAAGCAATTGATTAGTGATTATACTTCGAAATAATTTAAGACTCAGCCTTGCCAAAAATTTTGGTATCCGTGGAAAACAAACCCGCACAAAGAATGCCATCAGATTACAATACAAGATCAAGTTTTATGTGAAACTGGGTTTAGCAAACTACTTTTAATAAAACTAATACCGCTCTCGTTTGAACCCTGAAGATGATATAATTCAATTAGCAAAAACATCCGAACATCACGGGGAAAAAAAAGTCGCAAAAAGTTTGTCGAGAAAAGTAGTTTATATCATTAAAGTTTATATCATTTTAAAGAGAATTTAATACTGAATTCAATACAAAAAAAGATAATTCACATATTTGCAAAATAAAAA
>BMAV01008969.1:0-82274 GCA_019973955.1 Trichonephila inaurata madagascariensis
AATGTGAGAAGATTTTTATCTGCTCCGTCCAATTGTGATGAAGAATAGACAAGTTGAATCCTTCAACAGAAGGTCAGGAGTGGGAACAATATTGAAGTCTAGTCACTAATTGGAAATCCCTCGTTAATTGGAAAAGCAAAGACCTTTAAATAGTAGAGATGATTTTGGTGTTAAACTCAATACTGCTTGTTTATCACTCAGTGATTCCATTTTCTTTTTTTTTTAAAAATCCCATGTTAAATATTAAGCATTTGGACTGGGGACAATTAGCTTGATCATGCTTTTCGATCTGCGTATAATTTAATCTTCAACTAACAAACAATGTTGGGTTATTTTTAATTTTTTGGAACTTCCATCTAATTTTTTTTCCCCTATTTTTTTCACATTGCAAATAATCAATTTAAATTTTAAAGTGAATTTAAAAACATATCCCATTTACTCGTTGATAAAAAGAAAAAGATTTAGACATAAACGTGTTTTTTATCAAAAAACGGTTTTTAGGTACGTCAAAAATTCTTTTATCAAAATAACTCCCTTGTATTTTTCTGTGGGCATTCTACATCTTATCTGAAAGACTCCAAGATGCCCTGGGGGACGGTATTGCCCCCATAAGGAAACTATGATTTATTTAAACAAAAAAAGAATATATAATTTCAAAAATAAAACAATAGTATAAAAACAGATAAATATAAAAAAAAAACATTTCTATCTGTGTAGATTATTATTTCATATGATAATGAAAATAAATAATTTCGTATGTTGTTTTAATGGATACAAATCGTAAACTACATAATTTCATTGATTTTCACAAAACCGATTTCTTAAATGTTCATTTGAAATGACACGTGATTTTCATAAAATTAGAAAAATTATGATTTATATTGAATAAAAGTTTCCCAATTAAAAAAATTAAAAATTAACTAATTACTAAACCTGACTACGACTTAAATAATAACAGCAAAAAAAATAATAAATAAATAATGCTTTGATTAAAATCGCATTCTATTGTCAAATTTGCTACTTGCCTGCAAAGTTTTTCAATGATGCAATTAATTATTAAATATATACTCTAATAGCCATTAAAATTGCGACACCGCGAATAAATACAGATAACAAAATGATATTTATTGGACAAATATATTAACGGGTAAAAATGACTAAATTTTAAAGAAATTTAGATGCAAAAACCGAAAAATAGTACCCAAAACAACCTATTTTGGGATAAAAGCCCTTAATCCTGAGCATTGAATCAAACAGAGCTTGGATGGCATATACAGGTACAGATGCCCATGCAGCTTCAACACGATCTTATACTTACACACTTCACAGCTTATCAACCATTGTGACTGGCGTATGGTGAAGAGTCAGTCGCTCGGTGACCATGACCAAACGTTTTCTAATGGCGAGAGATATGGTGAACGTGGGGCCGGGGGAAACACCCGAACGTTTTCGTATCAAGGAAGGTCCTACGGTACCGGAAACTTGGGTCGTGCATTATCTTGCTGAAAGGGTTTTTCTAAAAAGCTCGAATAAAGGGTAGAAACGGGTCAAAAACCCCAAAAAATTTAAACGTGCCCTGTTCAAAGTGCCATCAATGGAAAAAAAGAGGTGACTGAGACTTGTATAAAAGATCCCATACCACCCCGCCAGGTGATGGGCCAATATGACGATGACGAACGCACACTGCTAATGTGTTTTCACCCCACGAAACACGAAGGGACCATTTTTGATGCGTAAACGAACCTGGTTTCATCTAAAAAAGAAACTCTCACCACGCAGGTTTTGTTGATCCAAATTTTTGGCCTCCTGTCATGATGTCAGTGTCAATTTGTGAGGGGAAATCTTTAACAAAATTTCCCCATTTTTAAAACCTGGGTTTACCCGTCTTGATATGGGAATGCGCTGAAAATCTAATCATTTGCATATCACAGCACTCTCTTCCTGTCGTTTAAATTTTACGCTATGCACCGCCTTTTTTTTGAAAGCCTTTTGGAGTATATATATATATAAAATATATATATATATATATATAATTTTATATATATTAAAATTTTTTTATATATATATATATATATATATATATATATATATATATATATATATATATATATATTAATTTTAATTTTTTTAAATGAATCGACCAAAAAAACCCAACAACCAATAGTTAAATGGACGAAAAGGGGTTTTATTTTTTTTTTTGAGAACATTTATAGCATTTTTAACTTAGAAGTAAAAATTCCTCCCGGCTTTTCTTTGGAGCCCTTTGCAAAAAAAAAAAATTACAACCAAAAATCCATGCCTTCGGTTTGCCACCCCTTCGGCACCGCAGTCAGCGTCACTAACCAATATACCGGATGGGCGGCAAAGTAGTGTTAAAAACCAAAATATTTTCCCAGCATAAGTCAGGAAAGGGCATCGATTTAAAAAAAAAAGATAAAAAACCCCGAAAAAATTATTAACACTTTACCATATTTCTCACATTATCTCTTATACATTCTTTTACTAGCAGTTTCAGATTGAAGCTCTTATTCATTTAAGTTTTGTTTCACCTTTATTACGTTGCACGCGTTAATTATTTTCATTCTCTTCATTTTATAAAGGATTTCTTTATGTTCAAATATTTATAAAAACGGGAATTATGAAAGGGTCCATTGCCGCAAAAAAACAACGCTGTTTTACTTCGGGTTTTCAAAGCTGGGGGAATTTTTTGCGAATATTTTTAAAAAAAATTATTAAAACCAATATATCTATCACAAATATTTTACTTTACATCTTTAGTCGCTTTATTGCATGCGTTAGCTAAATTACCTTCCTGCATGTTTAAATTACTTATTCTTATAACATTAATTTTTATAACTTATTAATTACGCTACATATTAAATTCATTAAGATATCGTTAATTATATTTAAGAATCATGTAATTTTGAATTAATATTTATCTCAATAATATAAATCCATTAAGAATCCTTAGCTTAAATTCGATGGAATGTGCATTAAATTCTTTATATAGTTAATGATGAAGAACAAGTTATTTGTACAATTTCCTGCTCCTTTTTTCAATAAAAAATTTTTGTGACTCAGAAAAATTTTAGTTCTCCCAAATTTTCCCACCCCTCCCAACATCAATAATATTCTGGAAATGCTGCTCTCCATTCTTCCAAAAAATTTTAATGGAGAATGTTTATTACTAATATTTAAATGTTACTCAAACGTAAATATTATTTAAATGTATATAACTATTATTTTTTTCAATCTGAAATAACTTCCACAGAATGAAAAATTTTCGGATTGCTCAGACCGTTTAGTTAGCTTTCTGCATATGTTACGCCTTTTTCTCTCTGTTTTAATTGCTTATTCCATTTGATATAAATGAAAAGAAAGGGATAAACAAGCACATTACATACAAAATTCATTTTTGAAATAAAATTACCCCAAAATTGAAACTTTTATCGAAAAGGGGGTTTTGTTTTTTTTTACTCCCAGCTCCCAAAAAATAGGGCAGTTTAACTTTACATTTAAACTCTTTCCTAACATCCTCCCCCATCCGGGTCCGATCTCGGAGGGAGGGCCCCTGTTTAAGGGGGGGGTACTTTTCCTCCTTGCTTTCCCCAAAATTTTTGCGGGATCTCGGTTTTCCCGTCTCGTAACAATATATTTTAAAATTTTTTAAATAACCCCAAAACCCCAAAAAGTCTTTTATTTTTGTATGATCGTGGGTGTAACTAATCACCTACTCAATGAATTTTTTTTATAAATATTTCCAATTACATTCAATTAACATTTGCCTCTTACTTTTCCAAACACATCTTTAAATTATTCAAAGATTCAATAAAATAATATTTTGAGCAAAATAAGTTTTAATTGTGTGGTCAAAATAAAGCAAAATAAGTTTTTCGAATAATTAACATTAACATTCAGATTTGTGCCAAATACATCTTAAAGCTTAATATACAGGGTGATTCATAGAGAGGTATACATTTTCAATGTAATATATCGAGAACAATGCATTATATGTCCCCTGTAACAGAATTGTATGGAATTATTTAAAGTTTGTTAAGGAAAAGCCCTAAGATTCACGTGGAGGGATAAGGTTCATCAATAACGGGTTTTGATGGCGTTTCCCCAAGATCAAAAAACAAGTCAAGATCCTCTAGATCAACAAGAAGGGGAGGGACAAAGGAGGAAAGGGACAAGTGTTATACAGGACTTTTTGGGGGGCAGAGCATTTGGGGAAAATGACATTTTTTGTCCCGACGAGTTTTCCCAAACCATTGGTAGGGGGGGATGTTCATCTAGATAATATCGTACGCTGGCCGACCAATGTGTTGGTGCACCGTCAAATTGGAGAATGAAGTTGATTAAGTAGCTCTGCAACTGCGACATCAACCAAAGTGTTAACATATTAAAAAAAAGTATCTTCCCCCTTTTTTCTGTTTGAACCCCAAAGGGGGCCTTTTTTCCCCGCAAACATCCAACTTTGGAAAAATTCCCCCCCTGCGGGGCGGAAAACTATTGCATACGTCACTTCCATCATTAGCGAGACACAAACTTTAAGAGTACTTCTACCTTACAGTTCATCGAGGTGGTGCTTGTCTTTGATTGTTACTATTTTACATCCTAGGAAAGGGGCATACTTTTTTTATGGGCCCCCTGTACTCTTAAAAAAAATTTTTTTACCTTTATTTTTCAATGATACATGAATAATAAATTGGCTTTATAAGTTAATTTAATAACTTTCAGTGGATGTCACCTTTATTTAAAGTCAAAAAGCTGTATCTGCACTTTATCATATTATGTCTTTTTAATACAAACATATTCTATAAATACGCAATTTTGTTCACTTAATCATACAAATTTAAATGTTGAATTAGTTTTACATTGTACGAGCTCTAGCATGAACAAATTTTATAAGTTAAAAAAAAGAAATAATTCAAAACAGAATTAGAAAAAGGAAATAAAATGAAGAATCTTTTGTATTTTCTTGATGGGGTTATTTTAAATAGAGTCCAAAAAGCGGCCTCGGTGACCTTTTTAGTCCAGTTTTATATAATTTAAATTTAAATATATATATATATATATATATATATATAATATTTTTTTAAAAAAGGCCATTAAACCCCCTTCGTCTTAATGATGGAAAACCCTTTAAAACGCAAATTTCAGTACGGAAGACAAGGGATATTACATTTTATTTTTAAAAAAATAGCTAATTTTTTTCAAAAAGGGGGCTGAAAATTTTTATTTTAAACAACTTTTATGCCTTCATAAAGCATTTTTTTAAAAACCTCCCCGATGGAAAAATTTCTATATACTATGTATTTTAAAAATTTTTTATTTCCATCTTAGTAAATGCTCTATATCCTATAAAGAAAATACCCCTACTTTTTCCCTTTTTTTGAAGAGTAGTTTTGGGGAGTTTATTTTTTCTTGTTTTTCCCCAAACAAAAAAATATTTCAAGCGCAGTACCATAACTTCTGAAGAAACACGTACTTATTTTTTCCCAAACCTAAATTTTCGATATCCAGGGTTTTTTTTTTTAAAACCCCCCATTTGGTCCATATTGGGGCAATTTTGGGGGCTCTATCGTATCCCAAAAGTGTGAAAAATTTTTAGAAGGAAAAATTGCTTTCATCTGAAGTTCTGTTCTTCGATATTAGGCGGTAATTTGTAATAAATGTACTTTAATCATATGAACAATAATGGGGGAATATATGAATATGTAATTTTTTATCAGTATATATTTCTAAATTATTTTGTGCATCATTGTATTATTCTATTCATTTCATTTAGGAAATAAATTTAAATTCCAACTGACTTTTATAGTTGGTACAAAGAGCAAAATCTAATGCCAACAAAACTTTTGGGGAAATTATGTCTTCAAATCAACAGTTCAATATTAAAATCGTATATAAATATTTCCCCACATCATTAATAAGTTATAGCTAAATATTTCATTTCCACTGGTTGAAAATAATTTCAGTTTCGTCGACGAATTTAGAAATTTAAGAATCAAATACTATTAAAGGAAGAAATATATCAAGGTAAAAAAAAGGAAAATTATAAAAAAATATAACTATTTTTAAATTACTTTTCTAATTTAATAGATGGATGAGAGTAGATTTAACAGTATCATGACAGCAACAGAAAATTGCTACGAGAGTAAAAAAGTTTTAGATTAAGAATATTCTAAACAAAATAATTTTGAAGTTTGCATATTTTCGAAAAAAATTTTTTTTTGCCATTTAATGTCTAAAACCAATATTTCCTATACTAAAAAAATTGCTTTTCTTTTTAATGAAATAATCGGAGTTTTGATTCAGTTTTTAGTTAAAAATATAAAGAAAAATCTATAAAAAACGAGAGGAGAATAATAATTTTCGGTGAAGAAGTTTTTTCGTATAATATTTCATATTATCTCTTCAGTAACTTAGATAAAAAAATTTCAGCTCATCATCACTAACTCACATAAAATTTTATCTCTTCTCATAAGAAAAGTTTTTGAGACGTGTAACATTTTTTGAAGAGTCTGTATTTATCTTAACTTCCTTTTTGCATAAAATTCGTTTCGTTTATGATAAATAAAATACCATTTCAATAACAAATTGAACGCCATAATTTATTTCTTGTCGAACAGTATTATTAAAATGTCACAGAATTGCTTACAAGTTGGTGTTTAATATCGTATGAGCAAAAAATGTTGAGACAGTGAATAAAAAATTTATGCTTAAAATAAGCTTTTTTCAATTTGTTTTAAAATATTCCTTTCAAATCTTAAAATGTTCCGTTATTTCCATGCGGTCATAAGATGAAAATATAGATCATTTATAGACAACATAGAATGTTTCGATGTAAGTAATACAATATACATTCATATAATGTGCTCCTTTCTGACTAAAATTCATATAATACAAAAAAATACGATTATAAAACTAGCATAACACTATGAAACAGATAGGGATGTAAAACAAATCCGGAATGCACGCATTTACCGAAATAATATTTACAACGTGTGAAGCCAAAAAATAAAGTATATAAAAGTTTATCAAAAAGAAATAATACATGTATTTAAAAGCAAAAAAAAAGAAACAATTTTATTAAAACATTTTAGCATCGTGTTTACTTTATATGTATTGCGATATTTTTAGTTAAATTTCCAATCATCAAAAGTTGTATACAATTTAAAATGTCTATATGTATATTTTTTCTCAGTATCTAAAGCAAATTTCTAAACACATGACAAATCTCATAAGTTACAATTATGGTGCGTATATTAAATTTAACCCTTTCGCGGGCAGTGGCTAATAGGTTCAGCCACATAAAAAATTTTTCTCCAAGCGGGCGGTGGATATTTAATCAATCCTCATGCGTTAATTGAAGCTAAAATGCATAAAATCAATACAGATGGTAGTACGATATTTTTTTTTGCATTTCATGTCCTCTGATGGGTAGTTAGAAACAGTTTTAATCGTTGTAAATCTACAAATTGTATTTTGATTGCTATAAATAAAATTTCCGATCTGTGAAAAAATCTCGAGAAGTCTTAAGTATACTTCTCTCTCATCTGAATGAATTAAGCAATTTTTAAAAAAAAGGTTTTATTTAGGTTTTTGGAAAACTTTTATATGTGGATAGAAGCTCTATCCACTTCCCACATAGAACAGAAAAATTACCTTGAAATGTTCGCTCCTCCTCCACTCGAGAGAGAGCCCTTAGAATCACGTGAGAATGCTTGGGTGGGAAATAAAAACAAACTTTGTTTGCAATATGTGGTACGAGATTCTTGGATTCGAAAATCTTTCATTATAGCTTTTCTGTGTGTACCACTGTGCCTTCAAGCAATTGGTCCTACATTCTTTGAAAAGTTTAAGTAGCTGGTCAAATATGTGAAATAATTAATTTAAATTCTCAAAAATATTGCTTTATTTCTAACCTTTTATACTAAAATTATAAATAAAAAATAAAATACCAATTTCAATGTATATTTTAGTAAGTATTCCATATATTATACAGTTATTCTATTATTATTTTACTAGACTTGTACTTTGTATTTAATTGTTATTAAAATAGTTATTAACATAAATGCTATTTTTTCATAAAAAGTTTATTGTAATATGATTCATTATTTCTGTCCTGAAAAGTCAGTTAAATATCATAAGTGCGCAGTGGCTCTAACGTCTAGCCATCACCCGTCAACAAAACCCCTGATCAGATATTCTTTGTGACAAAATAATGTATACAAAGGATGAGAACATTACATTTATCGAGTACTTTATCACAGAAAAGCGAATTTTAGCTTTGTGCCCGAGAAAGGGTTAATTACCAACCTTATTTTCTTTTTTTAAAATAATATTTACTAATCACACATGCTATAATTCTCTCTTCACATTAAAATCGTATTTTCAACCTACATCTTATCAAAAGAAGAGGTTCAGTAGAGAAATTAAAGAAAAATTTGCGGTCTCCAAGTAAATTCTCTCAATAAGTTGTGTCTCGGATAATGATATTTCCAATAATGCGAAATATTTCCTTTCTTTTTTCTTATGTAATATTTAGGTTCAGCCTCCCTAATACCATTACGGATGTATTTTAAAGTGTTTCTCTAAAATGATTTAGCAAACACTGCTCTTTCCATTCCGATATTGAAGCAGACAGCTCATCAGTAATTCCATTAATTATACAGAGTGGGAAACTGTGTTCTTATTAAGCAGCACATGAGTTTCTGCTCACTTTTCAAAACAGTAATATGTGAGGAATATTTCTCAGGGCTATGCGTATTTGTATATGTTGTTAGGATGTAGATGTCATGTGTAATATCCATGTCATCTGTTAAGATGTTCCTTCAAAAACACATTTTTGTTTAGTTATTTAGAAATTATTTTACTTTTCCAAGCAATATTATAGCACGATTCATAAAAAAGATTATGTTAGCTGAAAAATTTTCAAATAATATGCTTTATAATATTTGTGAATAACATTTTCGATACACAAGTCACAGTTAAATAAAAACTAATTTATTTGTGTGAACTATATGTAATATGGAGTTTCACAATCACTTGTCTTATTTTATTAGATTTTTTCCAAGTGTCAGTCTCTTTCCGTCTGAAACCTTCGCTTAACGTAAGCAAATAGCCTTATTTCTGTGACGTCATAATCATTTGATAAATGCAATCACGTATTTCCACTTAATCAGTTCTTGTACCTCACTGTTGCCGACTTTTCATTTTACTGAAATTTTCCTTTTAAAAACTACATATTTTCAAACAATAACAAGTAATATAAAAAAAAAATTAAGTCAATTTCTACTTAGATCAACAAAGAAAAATTTTATTTTAGCTACTTTTTATTAAATAGTTACAATTAATATAAATATGTATATCCATATGACAGAATCACAACATTAAGTGGTCCTTAATTTTTATTAGCTGTAATTAAAGCATCGTATTTCCATCCAAAACAATCGTGTATGTAAAATTTCAGTTCAACTGAAGGCTTTAAAACGTGATAAAAAAAACCTTTTCAAGTTTTGACACAAGTCGCCAAAATGGTCACCAAAAATGATGCCAACGTGATTGTATTTGTAATTCTTTAAATAATTAGTTTTAATCAATTATTTTTTTAATTATAATTAAATTATTGTATTGTCATCCAAAATAATCTTGTATATAAAATTTCAGCTCAATTTGGCGCTTTAAAATGTATTTTATTAACGATTGAAAATTTCACCAAGATAAATAAATAAATACAGAGAGAGTGCGAGCTAATAGTAGAAATTGAATAACGTTCATAGGTACATAAGAGCTTATTTTCCTTTTAAAAAGTACAGGTTTGTTAACAATAATAATGTGCATATTGTAAATATATATAAGAACTTATTTCTTTTAATATACTCATATAATAAATATTTTAATTATAAAAAACTTTTTTTGGAGAATCACAATACTTGGACAACTTTTCTGAATTATCAAATTTGAAATTGTATCTGGATATAAAAAGTATATTTGTCGCAACCTGGAGGTTGAAGGTGTAGTTGGAGACACTGAATAATCTGACACTGTTATAAAAATAATTACTTTCATTTCAGACTAATCAATTTATTATCAATTAAAATTAATAGACCGAGGAAGCAATCTAAATTAGTTCTCTACATTAAGCTTATAAGACAATTAACTAAACACTCATCTCCTGTAGAGCATTTGTCCTATCTTTCCTAGGTTGCTATAGTCCAGTATAACTTCTCTCTTATTTCCACGTTTTCGAAAGGCAATTCTTTCAACTCGAATTATTGCGTAAGGACAAAGGACTAACTCCAACAAACCCATTGCCAGGATATAAATAGCACTCAAATTAGCATAAAATCAAGTTCTCTCTATGGAAGGCAGTTTTAAATTTAAACCTCAGTTAAAGGTGAATTTCTCCAAGAAGATTATTAGAGGGACCACTGATAGAACCCGTCACATAGTCTAATGTTATTTTTGAATTCAACGGTAAGCATATAGTTGCTATTTATCATGTGGCAATTATGAATTTTTCCCATTGATTTCTTAAAAATGAACCAAGATCTGATTATGTGATTGGCATCTAAATTGGTTCCCCATACATCACATGTATACACGCACTCATCACATCACGCATGCATCTACATTTAATAACTTACAATCTATTAAAATTTGTTTGTTCATTATGGAAAATTTCTGCCTGTCATATCTGTCAACTTAATGATTTTAGAATAAGATATATACGTAAAATGTACCATCAGATAAATTTTCAATTGATTCAGTACGCTATTTAATAATCAATTAAGCATAAAAACTGTAATTATAATCTTCACATAAATTTGATAAAGCTAATATCATAAGAAATGATATATACGAGGGTATGAAAAAAGTAAGAAAAATTACATTTTTTCTTTTTAAAAACAACGTAATATACAAATAAAAACATTTTTTTTTCGTTTTGTAACTTATGTGTAATAGATCTGAAATTCATAATTAGAGACCAGTAAAACTATGGAGTTTATTTAAAGTCAATGAAATCTTACAGCCTTAGCATTCTGAGGTCTCTATACATGGAAAATAATGTTAGCGTTCTGAGATTTCTATAGAACATGGAAAATAACGTTTATGTTCTGGTATCGATCTTATTGAGGTTTTTTTTAATTGATAACTATGTAAAAAAATAAGTAGTTGGAAACAAATAAGAGATTAGAGAGTTTGAATCTAATAAATGCATGTACAGATGATCATTCGCATTCTATGTGAAAACGATTTAAATAGTTAAATTTTATACGTGTAAATGCCATATTGTTTATGGCAATTTGCTTCTATCTGATAACCATGATTCTTGACAATAGCTCTAGCTTGTAACTTTCCAGAAAAGTAAAAATTTTCCCTAAACTGCCATACCTCTTGAGCCGTTTTCAAAAGGTATGGCAGTTCAAGGGAAAATTTTACGGCATTCAAGAATACTTAATGTACCTTTGAACCGTTTTCAAAAGTACATTCAGTATTCTTGAATGCCGTTTTCCTAAGACTCGTTGTAATAAACAAAAAAGAAAAGGGTCTATTGGAGAAGCGTCAGGAAATTTTACAGGTATTTCAATGAACGGGATACACTTTATTCCTGTTTTTGATTCTTTCTTTGATAAATAAGCAGCAGTTTACTTATACGTGACTAGAGGCTTTGTCCATATGAAGCTCAAGTTTATCAATGTCCTTTCTATATAAGGCTGAAATTTCTTCTTCAAAATTTGGTTCTAAGATATTCTGTTGATAGTAGAGGCAATTAAGTTTGGCTTTACTTGAGACTTTTAATTTCATTTGCCGTTGTAAAAAAAATCCTGCAACTATCATGGATCCCTTTAGAAACCTATCTGTACGCTGTCGAAGCCGAAGCCATTTCGTATGATCATTCTTGTCAGTGGAGCAATAGAAAATAGATATTTTATTACGGTCACTTAAATATACCTATGCCCCTTCAAGCGTTGACACAAATTTCCTTTTTTCAGCAGCTAGGTGTTTTTCATATAATTTTCAACAATTTGTTTTTCTTTCAGCAATATGTTTTGGCAAAAGCAAATAAACTTTAGGTTTAAACAATTCTTTTTTTAACTTTAATCTTAAAGAATGTTTTTACTTTCAATGCAGTAAGACATTTCTGGTTTCGATGTAATGAACCTTTGAATGGACGGATTTTCTTCTAGGATCAGAGACTTCCTTTCTTGATAGTAGAATGCATTTGATAGTCTTGGGAAGAAGTTTCGTGGTCATGTTTTAATTTTTACTGTGTTCGTGGTACCCTAGTGGTCAAGGAATCGGATCGTGGCTGGCGTGTCATGAGTTCGAGCCCAGTACCACTAAAGACCCGCCGTGTAGAGAAGCGATGCACGTTAAATTTGTCGAGAGCATAAAGATCCTCCCGTTGGTGTGGTGTGTTAGCTAGGAGAGAGGTACCAGCTCAGAGTGTAAATTGCAAAATCTTTTCCATAAAGTGAGAATGATCTTCTGTATTTTAGAATTTCTTTTATAGGGATTTATTTTCTATTTAAAACGGATGAAAAGATTACAAAACATGCAATTCTTTTAAATGATTTTTTTTCTTTTTTTTTTTTGTATTTTCAGTGGTATTATGTTATTTTATCATTATGAAATAATTGTACAATAATATTTTATCTAGTAATTCTTAGTTCATATTGTGAATCTGGGAAATGCCAAAAAATCTACAATTTCTATTCATACGGATTACAAGTCGCTGAAGTAGATAGTAGGATTTCAACTGTGATACAGCATTGTCATTACCTGCTGTTATGTAACTATAGTTCTGATTGAACTGTTAAATAAGACAGGGAAAAATAGCCGATTCAAAGAAACAATAAAAGAATTTTCAAAAAAAAAATTAGTTATAAATGGGACTTTAAATAATGGGTTCGAAGTTAGAATACTTTTCTTCAGAAATGTTGCAATATTATATAAAATTATTTAAATTATCCTCAAGCAAAAAAATATAACATCTCTCTTAAAATTTTGAAAAAAGTAAAAAAATTTTGGGATTTTCAAAATTTTTTAGCGGATCTCAAATTTTTTAAAAATTTTTTTAAAAAACCCTTTTTTTTTTAAAGGATTTATTAATAAAACTAAATAAAAACTGTGTAAGTTTGAAAATGTTATATAAAGCAATAATATAAATTAAATTTAATCTAAAGTCTTTTTTGAAAAATTTTGAGTAAAAAAAATCTAAAATTTCCCTTCAAAAAAGTTCTGAATGATATTTAAAAGTTCTGCTTAAAGATAATCGATATTAAGTTTTCTTCTGTTTCATAAGATAAGTAACTCTGAATGAAAATAAAAGTTATGTTTCTCATCACCACTACATCAATTTTGTTTGTTATAAAAATTCTTTAAAAGGGAAAAATTTTAAAATAAGATTCAAATTGATTTTGGAATGTAATATAAATACTTATTTAATAACTTTAATTCATATTATGTATTATTTTAGTTTATATTTTTCAAATCATTCTCCATCACTAATTTTGATTCAGAGTGCAGTACAGTCTATTGATCCTCAAACTATAAAAAACCATATTAAAAATCCATTAAATACCAAAACTTTTAGAAAAAATAATTTTGTGATTGTTCCGTTTAAAGTATAAAATTTAAGGGGACAAAAAACATGAATAAATCTGAAACTGAAGGATACTTCTCAATATTAAACAATTGAGAAATTGTGAAACGTTTTTATACAATTAAAAATATTCTTTAAACTTAATTTTAAATACAAAATATTGTTATGAATAAAACATATGAAACAAAGTATTTCTTTACGAAAGGCATCTATTGCATACTACACAAAAAAAGTTTACCTATGAAAAATAACTTTGGCAACAATTCTCTTCTTTTTTGTCAAATCCTATTGTATTTCAATCTGAATTTCCGTCAAAGTAACAGTCAGAGTACTTTTGTTTATAAAATTACTTTTTATTTTCTGAAGTAATAAGTTTTCTTTTCATTTTTCGCCGTTGGAATATTTGCAACATTTGAAAAATAAAATTTGAAATATCTTTAATAAATGCATACATTCGCGGTTTCAAAAAAAAATGAAACAAATTTGACAAAAAATTGTATTCCATTATTTTCCTTTTATTTCCATTAAGTAGTTCAGTTAATAAAATGTGCCATCCTTATACCATGTAAGTGTGACCAATAAAAATGTAATTTAATGAAAATATATTATTTAATTATTATTAGTTAGGCTCCAGAATCAGCTGTAGCCATCTGTACTGATTGTAATTAAAGTCAATCTTCTTCAAGATCTGTGTTCAAAAATCATTAAGTAGCTGAAATAGAATTTCACATTAAAACTGAAGAAAAATATTCTTTTTTCCGGGTCTGGTGTGTTTTAAATATGTTGTACCACAAAATTCTAAATGGCAGATGCGAAAAAATAGCTACTATGCGCAGATTACGCCTTTGGCATCTGACTGAGGAACAAACTTACCAAAATATGTAAACAGTATTTCTTTCTTTCTGTCTTTTAATAAAGAAAGATTAAAGTCAAAAATCTCTCTTTTTTCCCTTTCAATTAGAAAAACGGATACTTATATACTATACCGTCGACCAATTTCGCCATTTCAAAAACGTCACCAAATGCTCTCATCATTATTATTGTTGTATTACAATGTGGGAGAGGACAGTCTCCAACATTGGCTGCAAATTTCTGCATTTGGCGATGTCTTTTAATCGATAGTATAATACGTAAGTACCGAAAAATGCAGCCGGCAATATTCAATCACACTAATAAGCTGAACTTGCAAAACTTTTGTTTCATATGGTGGAAAATTATGAGCACCTTTATTCAAATAAATTACTTAAGTAAATCACGTAATTCTTTATTAAAGAAGAAAAAATAATATGATATCGGGGATAAAAAAAAATATGATTTTTTGTTGCAAGTGATTTTAAAGTTGAAAAACATTCCTTAAATTAAAATTATTACAAAATCAAGCTTAATTTTATTTCGGAAAAATAAATTCTGTTTTTTTAAAGATTGAAATGTTTGCAAAACTAATTCAATCCATTTTTCTATGTCTTCAAATCTTAAATTTTTAAGAGATACAAATATTTTAGAAAATGTTTGATGTGCATGAAATTTTTCATAATAGTTTTAGTTTTATACAATTCCTCTTTGGCAGCAATAAAAATCTAAGATAATTAAAAGCATAAGGTTATCTATTTATAAACATCAGTGTTGCATTAGCTTTCAACAGATAAAAGAAATCTAAATTTTTGAAGTAGCAAATTTAAGGAAATAGTAAATATAAAGTAAGAGGTATTTACTTATTTTACTTATTAAATATTTTAATGCTACATAAAATAGTTAAAAAAGTTTTGGTTTAAATGTAGTATGCTTGGTGATGTCAATTTCTTTTGTTGACCAAAAGCGGTTGACAATCTACTTAATTTAGCGATAGGTGTCCAGAAGCCAGAATGAATTTGTTTCACCATGATATCTAGAACAAATTAGCCAAATCCAAAGCAACATCTTAAGCGTGGATATTAATGTATATAGTTACATATTTACTAACTACAATAAAGAAAATACAAATAGCTCTTTGCAAAATTATACATTCAAAAAGTCCCGATGGCCACTTTCGCCAAACCATAAGAATGTTGCCAACAATTTAAAATTAATTGTAAGCCAAACATACATTTCGCTGATATAATCTGATTAATATAAGTTTGGTAGACGAATCACGCCAACTCATGGTTGAAAGGATTTTGAAATCCTACATTCAATATTTTGTGTTAAGTATTGAACTAAATTTCATAATTAAAATAAAACTACAACATAAACATTTTGGGTACTTACGTATTAGTGCCTCCACAACAAAATTGGCGACACGCGAATAGCTTCACAATATCAAAACAACAAAAAGATTCTTACGTGTTTTATTTTTTAAAAAATACAATCAATAAGATTTTGTAGGAAAATTATGCTATTCACGTGAAGCCGATTTGACTTTGGCGATACTAATACGTAAGTGCACATTTTTGATTAATAAAGGTATAAAGTGCTCGCCAAATTCAGTATGCTTTGCTTATGATAACGATTTTGCTCTGACAATCTATTTTATTGGCAACTTATGCTACACTATTACTTTGATAATGATTAAGATAGTTCAATGACCTAGTTTCAAATTGCGTTTTGACATTACCAATATTTCTTGGTTAATTTCATTTTAAATGCATTATACAACAAAAAAAATCATCTTTCTCTATTCCAACTTCAATTTCTTAAATATGTTTTAGATTATGTAATTTACTCTCTCTCTCTCTCTATATATATATAGCACTTATACATTATACCAGGGGTGTCAAACTCGCAGCCCGAAGGGCCGTATGCGGCCCACAAAAAACATTTTTACGGTCCGACTAATATATCAGCACTTAATAATATAGTAAAATAAAAATTTCCCCGAAATTGGAAAGATAGTAGCAAAGAAGTGATGTCACACACAAACACACGTGTCAGGGCGTAAACATTTAATTTTCCTTGTTCTTCTTTTACATAAGTTTCTATGAATATTGATTATTTTGCGGCCCACCTCAAGTTAAACTTCGTTTGTTTGGACCAAGTTAACCTTTGAGTTTGACACCCCTGCATTATATCATCGTTCAATTTCCCCAAATCAAAAGCCATCGCCAAATGCCGGTATCAAATGCGCGAACAATAATGATTTTCCTTTTGTTTTACCGTGGGAATAATTGGTACTTAAGTATTTTATCGCAACAACCACCAACTCTATTAATAACTCGCCAAACTGGCAACTCCAATTTCTTACTTGTCGTACGTGCCGAATTGGCTTCGTTTCATATAATGTCGCCAACAGGTTGCGATACTACGTAAATACCGAATAATTTTTTTCTATTGATTGCATATCACGGTATTTGGTAACATCTTTTAATTTTGTTTTTATATTACCATATATACATATATATTACTATTTTGATTTGCTCTTTATTGTATTTTCTGCTGAATCACTGTAAGAATTTCTGTAAGAATCACTAAAAGTTTTCAGTTCCAATTTTTAGTTTAGTTTAACAGTTTTTTTGTTGTAATGCTTGCTTCACTTAATATTTCCGACTTATGACAGTGATTAATAACACGGCTATGTGAAATGACTTTAGTGAAATAAATTACTATAAAATTGGGAAACTTGTGGTCACGTTAACTAACGATATATGCTACTGTTGTTTTCAACATTTTCAAAAATGTGCTAATCCTTATTTAACCAAGTGGTATGGAATTTTGTTTATTTTTCCCAAAACTGATATGACCTCCCCCTTCCTCTTTCACTTCATGCTTACTTTACGATGAATTTCGAGGCACTCTGTAAAAATATATTCACAGCATGAAAAGTTATACACCAATCGCGGATAACTTCTCTGAATGGGATAAATTTGCGCATACTATACTGTATATTGCAATAACTAAAGATAAAATATGGAAATGATTTACTTTTGGATTCCAATGTCTGACTAACTGGAGCTTCAGTACATTGAGAGAGAGCAGTAAGAAAGTGATTTAAGCGCGAAAGATATTCTATTTCTAAAGTATAACGTCCTTGCAATGGACCATATGAATGTACCTGTGACTCTTAGATTCGCGAAAATTTGATCAGATGTCACCATGTGAGAGACTAAGAAAGAAGCAAATTTGGACTAAAGGAAGTAAGATTTTCAATTTTCAGGATAATTTCATATGAAGCTACCATTCGATGACATCGGCAGGAATCGGTGATTCATGGTCATATCGAACATGAAAAAGGTAATAGTAGACCTATAGTGATGATAAAGAATGTGAAAACAAAGTGATCGTTCTATAAGCCCTCGATGCCCCTGATGCTCATAGCTTATAGCGATACATTGCATAATCAGGACATAACTGATTACAATGACTATCAATAGGCAACTAAGCGAATGGGGTTGAAGTCGCAAAGGCCATTGATGCGATTTCATTTCAGTTTTGCCCACTATAAGATATATTGATGAGATTCTATGCCCTATAACGTTGCTTTTATTTTGTATACCCTTGGGCTCACATTTTATCAAATCCGGCGTACAAAGCACATATTTATGTTTGTTTGTCTTTGGACTATGCGACACTTGCTCTACCGGTGTGATAGTCAACTCTCTTCCTTAGCTGGATTCACCATTCATCCGTGGATTGAACATGTGGGACAAACGATACTGCAAGAAGACATCCTCCAACTCTACGAATCAATGCCTAACTAGATAGCAATTTGCATCATAGCCAGAGATGGACTATCTTATTAATACTATTTTTTGTAATATGTTTTTTTCTCGAATAAAACATGCAATTTCTTCGATCTGATAGGGTTTCGTTTTCAATACACGTATATCACATGTGTAGATTTTCATCTGATTTGGATAAAATTTTAGTGTTTAGGGTAAAAATTTACATATATATGATTTATTAAATGAAATAAGTGAAACCAAATTATAAGCACTTATTTTTTTTTTCGCATATGAGTGTCTTTACATAAAAAAATGTAAGAGTCAAATTACATTTAGTAATAAATTAAGACAAACTAAAAGTTTTCGATATCTCTTGATGCAAAATTAAATTATTTCCATGATTTCAGATGCTCTTTTTTTAAATTTTTCATTAACTATTTTCACTTAATAACTTGTAAATTTACAGATTCGGAGATAATTATCAGTAGTAATGGCAGCACATGGTAACCATGCTCTATGGATAGAAGCGATGAGAAGGCACGATCGTATTCGCAGAATGCAAAACAAGGATTCAAAAAGGAAACAAGATCATTTGCGGTAAAAGCATACTTAATGTGTAATTTGAACAAGACCATTAGTGTGGTATGTGATTTTGTATAATGGGAAAATATAATTGAATATCCGACTTTAGAGGGTACTGCTACTACTTTTGTGTAGGACAAAACGAAAAGAAAAATAGAAGTAATAACTGGGGTACATAAAACATTTTATTTAACATGATTTAACAGAGCTCAATATGTCCACTATCCCACATTTCGATTGTGAGGGAAGTCGTGTTATTATTCTCTGATCCTACAGGGAATAGCATATCAGTCTGGAATTGCAACTGCCTTCTGCCTATGGTGCTTCCTCAACATTATCTAAGTATTTTCACAAGCCGCGATCACAAAGGGGGGTGAGATCTTAGGGATCACAGAGGGCATTTATATCTGTTGTGGTTGTTCAAAAGGTGCTTATGGCCAAATTTTGACCGTAGTTATGCCGTTCCTTGACATGCTTTGCGCGATGGAGCTCCATCCTGTACGAAAATGGTCATTTCTGGAGAAAGTTCATGTAGACTAGGAACACAACGGCATGTAATAATTTTTATACAATATATAAAGGCAAATTTTTAAACCCCCTTGCATTGTTTGATACCGTAAAGCTACACTAAGCAATGATTTTTTCCGGCTACAACGGTGCTTCAACCTACTCATAAGGATTGTCAGTAACCAAAATGTGACAAATTAAGAGCATTAAAATATTCACCAAGAGAGAAAGAAAAGGGCATCATCTGGGCATAGAAATTTAAATAATTAAACAATGTACTTCTCAATTTCTTCCTAAATGTCCACCGTGCAAATGTCTTTTGCTTTTCCATTCACTGGCAACTGTTGTCGTACATGTTATATTTATACAGATACCTATGTATGTTATTTGGAGGGCTCATCAATAACGGTTACTGTAGTTACTAAAGTATGACTTAAGCCATTGAGACGGCTCGAGCGCTGGCTGTTGCATGAACAGATAAACTGCGTTTCGTTATCGATATGTTCTTCTACAATAGTAGCCCTCTATTTAAGTAGGCTAATTTCCCACTGTGCAGCACATCACCAACAAATTATGTTCTTGAAATTCCCCCACTTCTTGGTGATTTAAATTCTGAGAATGATCCTTTTCCTCGTTTTTTCTGATCCATCAAATTTCCGTACATTAGATGCTTCAGAACCAAGGTCATGAAAACTGAGATGGACACAGTAGGCCTTGGCCCTCATCGGCTGTTGCACCACTGAGTTTAGCTTAGCTGTCTTAAGATCCAGATTATAATTTAATCTATTATCTCATGGTCTTGAGACTTTGTGAGGGAAGGAAATATCACGGATTATGTTAATTAAGTGGCTTTAGACTAAATTTTAATAATGATTTATTTTAAAACTTAAAAATTAGAACGAATTAGGCGAATAAATTCAGGCTGCACTTCTTCAGTATTCAGACTGGTAAAAGTTGAAACGTGTTTGGTTCTTCCATCGAACATTGGAGCTTTTCGTTAGTGGGTCACAGATGCTAGTCGAGCTTTAACGAGATTCAATGTTTGATGCAAATCTCGACAAGAGGTCATGCATATCTGAAAGGAGAGTTTGTTGCAAATCTTAAAACGGAAATTTTGACTTTGAAGAGACGATGTGTTTGTTTTTTGTCCTTATGAAGATTTCGATTAAGTCACGCCTTCAAAGAAAACACGGTACTTTGAGTCTTTTCTGCTGAACATAGCCAAATTCCTCATTCCTATCACTCTTCTTGTCATATGTTGGGGTGCAATTTTGTGTCGAAGTCGGGAGAATTTAGGTGAATTCGTATCCATTTTTCACTCTTCTTGACCCAGGTAAGGTCAAAGGTTGGCAGCTCTCTCCAATTTATGAGTCATATTCTGGACACTTTCCCATAAAATACAAGTAGCTTTGCACCTGCATTGGACTACCTTCTGAAAATAATTAGATATCCAAGATGAAACCCATTCGGAAGTGAGGTCCACCGTGAAACAATAATATTACAACAGCAACAAGTAGGCTTTAACATTTCAACTTAAGTAAAACATAAAAAGCCAATAGTTTGTAAAATAGTTTTATATGAGGCAACATTTTGTAAAACCAAACATATATTGAATCGATGTTTAGTTACACGAGGACTTCGTAATTTCTCAGTCTCAAATTAATAATCTTTATTAGTATCGTATTTCTTCTTTTTATGTTAAATGAATGCTGTATGACGCATTAAACATCGTTGCTCTATTCTCATTGATTCGAGGGAAATTTGTTTCTCGAGGAGTGGCTTATAACTCTAAGCTATTAGAGGGAACCAACTTCCTTGAAGTAATAAAGCATGAGTTACTCACGTAGGACTCCAGTTTATCAATGTAGGCCTGATTTGCGTCAAAAGGGAAACATTTAATAAATTTTTGTATGACATCAGAAATTACAATGTGCTTTTTGCAATTACGTACATTTTTTTACCATTAAAAAGACACGTGTACGTTTGAACAATGTTCTGTACCCCAATTTTGTGTTACGTGAGAGATATACATATGTCACCACTTATATGGAATCATCTACTGGAGAGTGTCCTTTATTTTCGTAATTTTAAGCAGATTTTTTCATTCCTTTCAAAATTTTGTACTAAATATATACACTGAAGAACCCTTATATTTTGACCAGTTGAATGAAGTAGAACCACCTTTCGTCCTCCAACAAACCTAGCAACATCAGGCGAAACTTTTTCTCAACAAGATGTTGACAGGCAATCTGGGGTATTCGGTACGTGGTGCTAATCAACTACTCCTGTTATTCCCGAGCATTAAGAGGTGGTGTGAAAACACAAATTCAATTTTTCAATAAAAACTACATTCGATGTTCAATTGCATTCCTAAGAGGTGAATTCAGAAGCTAAAACATGACAAAATTCACCGAAATGTTCCTCAAACCACTCCCTGACGATTCATCCCTAATGGTATATATATCAGGCCCCAGGCCTGCTGGTAAATGAAGGAAGACGTCATCTTTAAAATGTCTTTGCTTTATTATTCTTCAACCGCAGGTACTCAATATGGCAGCCATTTGGCTCCTAATCAGATGGAACAAAGAACAGCATAACAATGAGGAATCACCAGTCTCTCTTTTCAATTATGCTCGAACTACATCAGCGCTCACCCTACCTGTATAAATAGTCCTATTCATCCTAAAATCCCTACGTGGTACTAAATATTTCGCTCTAATTTTATTTATTATTAAATTAATTTTTAAGTTAAACTTTCCAGACCTGACATATATATACCTAAAATATACTCGCTTCTCATAAGCAAAAAATAGTGCATTTCATTTCAAAAGCACTGTACAAAAAAGGAGAATGGGATGCCCGATAACAAAACTCAATATTTTTCCAAAAAATTAAATTAAAAATAAAAACGAATTAAAAAGAAAAGAATATCATAAATTAATTTTGAAATCGTATTAAACTCTTTTTTTAAATTTTTAAATGTTTATCATTTCAGAAAATACCTATTTCGTAAAAGGGAACTAGAATATTAAGCGTGAGATAAATTTAATAAAATTCCAATGGGTTGTAAGTCGAAATATATTTTTATATATTAAAATTAGTCTCAATTATTAAAGTACTTCCTGCTGTCTAGACGATATGAGATAATGAAACCAAAGATTTATTAGCGGTATCGTAAGAGTTTTAATTTACCATTTTAATCTAAAAGTTGTTAATTAGTAAAAGAAAAAAGCATAGTTTATTGTAATTAGTTTCACTGAAAATTAATTAAACACTGATACATATACTTTAGCATAAATCTAAGAGTATGTTTTTTAAAGTAAAATTTGGAAGGTTAATAGAGAGAGATGTTTGTTTTACTGACCCGAGTAATATTTATTAGAGTTGAAAAACACTTATTTTAAAACATACTTTTCATTTTTTTATCTATCTTCAGATTCGAACAGATTTCAACAGAATTTGAAAAGATAATTTATTATACATTTAGTTATAAATATGTTTAAAATAGAAACGTTATAAAAAATTACATAATTTTTTTAAAAAAGTTAATGAATTCTTGAAAGAACCGAAATATATTGAGCATAATTTAAAGTTTTACGGAAATATAGTTGCATTGTAAGTAAAATATAAAGTGATTTTATACCCTATAAGTGTTTAAAATGTAGTTTAAATGAGATGAATATACAAGTATTGTTTTCCCAGTTAAAATTTTTATAATTAGAAAATTGTGGTTTTTAAATAATTCTTTTGTATTGAAAATACATGATGATTTTTTAAAATATGGTCAGTGATACTTAGTTTTAGTAGAGATTTAAACATTTCTGAGAAATTGCGTAGATTCTTCGGATTTGTCAATTTCATTCACAATCAAACTCCGACTGTCAATTTATTTACTTAATTCCATATAATTCGTACATTTCGAGTGTTTGAGATATATATATATATATTAATACTGCATTAATAAATCAGATAACGAATCTATTTATGTAAAGGAGAAAATAGACTCACTCATTTACCCATCATACCTCCGAAACAATTAGACTTACAGACTTGAAATTCGGTAGACATATTCGTTTCAGAAGTAGAGATCCGTTAAGAACGGATTTACGGCGAGGGCATAAGAGCGTTATACGTAAATATCCCTGTATTTGAACTATTAGAACTACAGACATGAAATTTGGTAATCACGTTCATTTCATGGAGTAGAGATTAAGAATAAATTTTGTAAAATTGACCCTCCAGGGTTATGAAGAGTTAAGGGGAATTTTAAATAAATATATATTTCCGTTTTTGAAATGTCAAACCCACATACTTGAAATTTGGTAAACATGTTTCTTTCGTTGAATAGAGATCGCTAAGCACGGATTTTAATGAAATCAACTCATATGGGGAGCGGGGAGTTACTGGGAGGTATTGATAAAAAAATTAATCCGATTCGAACAGGTCTTTCGGAAATCGACTCTCAAATTCCGGGGGGGGACTTTTTGATAAAAAAAAATTCCATTTTTAAACTATTAGATTCAGACTTGATATTTGGTAAGCATGTTTATTTTCTATGTAGAGATCCACTGAAAATTGGTTTTGCGGAAATCAGCTTTAACGGATTGTGTAACGAGAGCGTAAAATGTATAAATTCTACTTCAATTTGATGAGAGGCTAGAAATTGTCCCTTGCTTTCTAGAATTTTTATACGAGTCCCCCCTCTTGACCAGATGTGGTGAAAATCCTTCGGTGGGGAGTATCAAGGGATTCCCGAGCTTTTCTGAGTTCAGTGAACACATAAATTTCATGACTTGTAAAATTGCGTGATGGGATTGTCCAATCAGATGCAGCAATTAAAAAGACAATAAATAGTCCGGCTCCAGGATTTTGGCGTGATGGGGTTCAGAATAAAATGGAACGCATCCGAATTTTCAGCAGGCGCTCTCTCCCAAAACTGCAGCAACTACGTAACTAGAAGCAGGAGCTCGCGACCCAACCGGGACTGCCCAAGGCGACCATGTACTCCTCCCTTCAAAGCAAAGTTTTCTTTCATTATTTTTTTGTAAACCTAATCTTTACTTATGCATCAATAAATTTAACTGTATCTTAAACGAAATGAGTAATTAATCGAGATAATTTTATTTATTTAACATTGGCCATGATGCGATTTACGAATACCGAACCTGGGTTACTTAAACTAATAATTTATTATTATGGCCTCGCATCAAATTTCAGAAATAGTTAGAAATTATCATTTAGAAATTTTTTATCTTTAAATAAAGATGTGAGATTTATAAGAACGTTGTTCAATACAATCGAACGCTTAATGCTAGGACTTAGATATCAATAATCACATAAACAGTATCTATTCATACAACAGCAAAGACTGGGAAACGGTTAGTAATGTAGAAAGTAATCCAATGAAACCTTATGTAATTTAACGCCTATAACTTCATGCTGGTGGAACGAGCACATAGTTGTGGAGCTTACTATCAAATAAAACCAGTTTTCTATGCCTTCAATGAAATTTCCTTAAATAAACCTATCTTTCTATATTTTCTTAATTTCTTTTTCTTTAATATTAAACCTTGAGTCTGACTCTTTATCGATTGCAAGCGTTCATTTAGCCAAAACTCATTTTAAGAAATGTTACTTAATTGCATTCGTTCCGATTTCATTACCACGATGGAAACTTCACTAATGAAGCTCACCAATTAGTATAATTAGGACTGACTTTTTAAAGTAAATAAATTTTGTAATTAGGTTCATACTAAACATAAAAAACAAATATAAAAATAACACAATTTTTACTCTTTATATATATAAACATCAAACCCTGAATCATAAATTATCTTGGGGTTTTATTTGTGCTATTTAGTTCAAAAGGTAATTATTCCTAAAATTATTTTTAACTGAATGCGATGTCGTGTGTACTTGAACCAAGTTATCTCAAATTGTTCTCTTTAAATTTTAAATGTAAACATGATACATTTAGAATTTAGTTAGAACTCAACTAGTATATTATACTGATTTCTGTCCATTTATATGCGTTCTTTGTTGATAGCAAAACTTTGTCAAAAATCATTTCCATTAAACAGCTAAAATATGGATCGGGCATGACCTGAAACTTAGATACTTCTTTAAAAGAAGTAGTGGGAATAAGCAAACTGAGAATTCAAGCGCAATTCTTGATTTATAAATGAATACCAGACGTTACCTCCCCTACTTCATGAGTATTCATTATGTTGTATGATATACACTGTTTATTTATATAAATTATTGATATCTAAGACATAGTATTAAACTTTTGATTGTACTGAAAAACTTTCTTGCAACCCTCACCTATTGATTTAAAAAGGATAGGACTTCTAAATAATAATTTCTAAAACTTATGTTGTATTATCTTTTACATTCCCGTAACCCCTTCCCCAAAAGGGATTTCAGCAAAACCCATTTTTAGAGGAACTCTACTCAACAAAACAAATATGCTTCCCAAATTTCATATCTAAAAGTTCAAACACAATTTTTTGTTTACCAAAATGCTCAGCAGATACTGTTGAAAGTCGATTTCCATAATACCCGTTCTCAGCGGATTTCTACTCAAGAAAAGGAACTTGCATAGCGCATTTCTTTACTGTCCTTCAAATAATTCAAAAATGGTTAAAATTTTTACCAATATACCCCAATAACTTCTTGTAACTCTCATAGAAGCCGATTTCTCTAAAATCCATTATTAACTAATTTTTATACAGCAAAAGAAACATACTATTACGTAGATCCGAGGGTTCGGGGATTTTATGCAAAAAACAATCACAAAGAAAATAACCAGTTCTTTAAGAGCGATGCGAATTTATTATCAAAAATCCAATCCTTTAAATACAGGATTCAGCAGCGATATTCACAGAGAAAATCTCCGAAGGTTTTCACACCTTCAACAGCAATCAAACACAATCTCCGGTGTTTAAAAATACACTTAAGTAAAAGATTATTCACAAGCGCAGTCGAGCTAATCTCTAGTCAAAACAATGTTCACTCATCGCTGCTGAAATCAGACTCATCCCCGTAATGACGAGCATCTTTATTTATAAGCGCGACAGAAACTTCCAGAAATATTACACCCAAATACAAACTATTTACACTATTTACAGAAAATTCGTAACAATACTTTACGTTTAAGTACGTAGGTCTAAAGATTCAAAAACTGGATTTTATAGGTCTTGTAGCTCTAAAACGGTAATTTTTATTTATAACGCCTCTTAACTACTTACTACCCTCATTGGTAGTCGATTGTCACAAAATCTGTTCTAGAGAATCTCTACTCCGTGTAAAATACATGCCTACCAGATTTCAAATCTTTAGGTCTGATAGCTCAAAAACGGAAATATTTATCTATAATGCCCCTTAAACTTTCGCTATACCCTTTGTATGTCGATTTTCACAAAACCCCTTTTGTAGCTTCATCAAAGGAACATGCCTACCAAATTTCCAGTCTGTAGGTCTGATTGTTCAAAAACGGAAATATTTATCTATAACGCACTTTAAGCCCTCACTACGCCCCTTGGGAGTTGATTTTTGCAAAATCCGTTCTTAGTAGATCTCTACCCCATAAAAGAAAAGAGCCAATCAAATTTCAAGCATGTAGGTCAAATAGTTCTGGAGATATCGCGATAAGTGAGTGAGTGTGAGGCGCTTTTCTCCTTTTTATATATAGATAATTTGTATTAAAAAAATTTACTTAGATAAAAATATTTATGTGTATTCAAGAAGAGCACTAGAAATAAAAAATTCAATAAAAATTTTCAATAGATAGCAAAAAATTCACTTTCAAGAAGTGAAATTAAACTTAAGTTTATTGATTAAATGCATGCTAAAATATAATTCAACATGTAAACCAATTCTAATAGAAGTTTTGAAAATATTATTGAAAAACTCAAAAGGCAGTTTTTATAATTTATTACCCGTCCCTAAGTTTGTAGTAAATATTCTGAACACTTTATAGTAAAATTACTAAAAAATAAACAATAAATATTATACATACACGTGTTGTAAAGGATACATTTGAAAAATTAGAATTAAAATCATTTGAATTTGAACAAAAGTCTCAATGTGTTAATAGTATTAAACTACATATTATTTTGACGTTAGCAAAATTTAAGCATTAAAAAGAAAAGAGAATGAATGATATGCTATAAAAATGGCAAAAAAAATCCAAAATTGAATATTGAAATAATTACTTTGACTTATTGACCAGTCAAAAAATTAAAATTTTATTGCCCAATAAATAATTTTTTTTAATCCTCCAAATAAACATAATTTTTAATTTTTAGTATGATCGGTAGCTTATAATTGAATTACGTGCAAAAATTTATCAAAAGGCCTTCGGTCCTTGATTTTTCATCAAGTCCTCATATTTATAAATAGCATTCTCCTATTTTGCATTTCTCCTTCATATCACAATTCATGCACGTTTTCTTAATACATAATAGTTTTTAGAACATGAAAGCAAGAAATATATATATATATATAATAGCAAATTAATACATTACTTTCAGAAATAACCAAACTAAATATAAACAAGGCATATATAGCAGAAAATCGATTGAAAAATGTTCGGATTCACATCAAAACTCGGCCAACCTTATATCAATGAAAATGTGTATAAACGCTATTCCATTACTATATGGGATCCAAAACTTTATTTTAAAAAGAATTGTTTGGAAAATTATACTTAAAAGAGAAAGAGATTTAACTTCTCAAGTTTAATAATTAATAAGGCAGACTTTCTTTCAACCGACAAAATTAGGAAAACAAATGAATAAAACTTTCATTTGGAGCAATCAACAGTGTTTTTTTTAGAGAACACAACAGCAGTTTTATAGGAAAATAAGTTACTATTGGGTTTAAGGAAAAGTTCTGTCGTTTTTGAACCCATGCATTTTTATGCATTGTCGATCCTTAGCAAGAATTCAGATCCAACTGAAACCGGTTTAAAAGATTAGTATACTATTGAGGATTTATACACACATTTTTTGGCATTTTAGTCAGTTTTTGTAAACTTGGAAAACTGTCAACAAGAGTGAAGAAAAAGTGCACTAAAGACATAGTATGTTGTTTGAGTTCTAAAAAAGGAATAACACGATAGAGTCACAAAAACACACACTTGTGTGACATGTTTGGAGAAGACGCAGCAACAACACGAACATGCCGAAGGTGGTTTGTAAAATTTCGTTTAGGTGATTTTTATTTGAAGCATGAACCCAGATTAGGAAGGCCACCAGATGTCAGGGATGAAGTGTTACGTAAAATGATCCGGACAAATCCCCCGTTAACTTCCCCACAAGTGGGCTTCATGCTCAGAATTCATTAAGCCACTGCTTTGAATTACATTAAAAGGCTTGATTTCGAGTCCAAACTCTCTGTTTAATGAGACTTGAAATAAGCGAAAAAATTTAATGAACAGAGAATTCCGATATGTTCTTCAAATCTTGTCGTCACAAAACAGAACCGTTTTTGGATCACATGGTTTCTGAAGATGAAATCTGGAAGTGTATAAAAACGCAGTTCTGGAAAAAAGCATATTTTTATAAATTGGAGACACCACCACCACCACCCACATCCAAAGCTGGCGTGCTTCAGAAGAAGGTTATGTTGTGTTGCTGGTGAGATAGCAAGAGTATAGTACACTCTGAGTTGCTGAAAGGAAATGAAAGGGTCCTTCCTGTTCTCAACTTGATGCTTTTAATAAAGAATTCATCATAAACCTCCATCGTTGGCCAACAGAAAGGCTATGATTCTTCATCACGACATCGCTAGAGAACACGTGTCAAGAAACACCGCAAAAAAAAAAAAAATTCAGTTGGGTTAGGAAACTTTTCTTCAGCCAGTATATACTCCTAATATTGCATCATCTATCATCTGTTCATGTCACTGTAAAACTTTCTTGATGGAAATTAATATATAAATTATGAGGGTGTCCAAATGGCAGTGGAAGAATACTTTGTCTCCAGAACAGAGAACTTCTTTTCCAGGGATATAAATAAGGTAACAGACCAATGGCAGACAGTTGTAACTAACAAAAAGCGTTATATTTTATATTAAATTTTAAATAAAAAGTGAAGAAAATGTTTTCTTTTTTCTTTAGAAAAAACGGCAGAACTTTCCCTTACACTCAGTAATAGAAAAGGTAATGAAGGAATTCTTTGGATATCTCGATTCCACAATTAAATCAAAACCTCGATAAGTATAAAAATTTTTTAAAAAAAATATTTTTATCATAAGACAAATAATATGTGAATTTAATTACTTAGGAATTAAAATCTTCTTTTTATGGAAATACTAATTTAATGCTACTTTTCCTTTGATAGACAATCATATTTAGAACCTATGCCTAGACCAAAAAGTATGGCCACAAGTATTCAATCTAAATCCCTGCCGATAAATATTGTCCCAAGGGTTCCTATTTCAGAAGCACATCATTATCCTCACACTGACTGTATATGTGATAGACAGTCTGGAGGAGGAACCCGCTGTGAAAATTGTAATTCAATTCCTACTGTTTTCTGTTATACTTGCTGTCAGTGTGGTTGCCGACCGTCAATGCCATCTGATGTAAATTTAGACTTGCCAGCATTTCATAAAGATGGACAAACACAGTACTGTAGCCAATGTAATTTTTCATCAGATAAAAACATGTACCGCTGCAAGAAATGCAAGTGTACAAAATGCCCTACTGATAGAGATGCATTTTGTAAGTGCAAATGTGAAGCGAGGGAAAGTAAGTGTACAAGTCTCTTTATCCCGACTCATTTTATTCCTATCATGTTGTAGTTTCATAATATATAAGAAGTAATCGTTTGAAATCATCTATCTCTGTTACTTTTATTACAACAAAATGAAATGTAACATTTTCCTGTCTAAGAACTTTTGCAATAAAACTATAGTTACCATGGAAATATGTCATTAAAATTAAAATATAAATACATATTCAGAAGCACAAATCCAAAAGGAGATTCAAATACTTTGTAAAGTGTTGATAGTTAAAAAAATTAAAATAAAACACTTAAAAAAACTTCATTAAAAACACACAAAGAAATTGACTCAGTAAATATTTTCAAAGTATTATTTCAGTTCTGAAACAGCTGCATAAACAAATATGACAAATAGAAAGAGTTGCTTTAGAATCCTATTTATTTGAGAAGCAGACACACGATCACCAAAGAAATAATGTGGCATGTATATGATATTAAAGCAGTATTCATCTCAAATTATTAAAATAAAAACAATCTATTTAAGTTAAGACTGCTGGTTGGATGGCGTAGTTGGTTTGGCGCTGGCCTTGTACGCCCAAGTTTGCAGGTTTGAGCCCGGCCCAAGTTGGTGGATTTTCATAATGCAGAACATCTAAAGCGTCCGTGTCGCATGATTATGCGGTATATTAACGATTTCTACAGTGCCCGTTTAGCTTGGTGCTCTCGATAAAAGCAAAATTTTCTATTGCAATTTCTAAACGTCAGAGCTCAGGTGGACTCTCTGGAGAGGAAACTGGGCTTCAAAATTACTAAGTAGCAATTGTTATCCGCCTATATGGAGCCATACTAAAAAGTAATACTAGTTTCCAGGGAATGTACCAAATCTGCAATGGTAATCACCGTTCCACAGCCCCACTTTTAAAGAAAATGTAGCTGATTGATTTCAGTAAACATTGACGCTCGTCATATTTATAATTCTTCTCTCAGAATTTCCAAAGAATTAAAAAAAACCATACAATTTTTTAGAAAAAATAAGGTAAAAAATAGGCTTCTGATACGAATATTTCAGTGCTTATTTCTCCTACATTAGATAATTGAAAATCATAACCTCTATTCTAATGTGAATCATGTGTCATTGCAGAAAGAAATGATAGCATAAATTTCGTAAAGAATTATTTTACAACAGCCATTTTCTTTGAATGACATTTTCACAGTAATAGTAGATTGATAGTTAGTTGGTTCTAATATTTTGAAATAAATTATATACTTACTATCACTTTGATGCTAAACTTGAATTATGCGGTAAAGTGAAGAAACATTCATTGAACTTCAGGCTATCCGTTAAAAATACTTCTTGAAAGTAAGTCAAAATAAGATAAGCACTAAGCAGGATATCTTGCAGAATACGGAATTCTTGTATCTAATATTGAGAACATTTATTAATAAGCAATATAATTCTTTCAGTGGGTGCACCAAACGAGAAGCTTAATAGAATTCGTTAGAATATCATAATCTTCTGTGCTCTCAATAAAAATATACGACTTTGGTTCTCTTATAATCTAAATTTTCGCGTGAAAGTGCGGGTCAAAGGCTGAGATATACTTGTATGTCTACAAATTTGAAAATGGCCCACTTTTAAACCTCAAGTCTGCAGTATGAAATTTTACTCTCTTCTAATTAGCAACAATTCTCCATAAAAATTCATTCTGGAAAGAAAACCTCACAATTACTTACTAAAAAAGGGGGTTGTATATTATCTAACGAACCAAATTAAAGTCTCTCTCTATATCCCTCAACGTAAAATGACGACAGCGTATCTTGTGTTTCGTCATCTTGTATTTTAATCAAGCATTGTTCTCTATCTCTGTTATTTTATTTATTTATATCTACGTTTTAAAAGTAGGGGATTGAATAAATTTTAATTTACAATTTTGTTTACTCTCTGCTAAGTGGTTTTATCAATCCCAATTACAATTATCTTTAACTAGAAGAATTCTTTCTCTCGATATATACACTGCAGTTCACGTATTCCACTCAGTACTATAAAACTGAAGAGAAAACTTTTATTTTTCCATAAAAATAGATAAAGCAAGTTTTCAAAAAAATTATTTCGGCGTGTTTTAGTGTATCTCATTTAATCTTCTTACATACCAATCCTTTTAAAATCCCAAAAGAGGATTTGAGGCATAATTCAAAATGAATCTTTCGGAGGTAAAATAATAAGATATATTTAAAAATGTCCATACTTCCTTCAGATATTATTTTACCTTATAAGAAGGTAAAAAAAAGAATATAATGTGAGCTTTTTTACAACTGATTAAGGTATCCGACCACTTGCGACAACTTTTTTTTAAAAAAATGGAAATATGGGGATTTTTTTGTGATTTTTAGATTTATTTAGTATGTTTTAAGGAAAAACTCCTAAAATTGGATACAGAAATTTTTTTTATTATAATTAAAATGGGAAAAAACTGGTTAAAATGTACAAAAAATTACATAAACGGGGCCCGCTCTGTGCAAAAATGTTATGAACGAATCCTCATTTTTTCTATTTTGATGTGTTACTTTATTATTCATGTTTGAAATGACCTTCAGGATAAGAGATATTTTAATTTTTACAAAAACTAGAGCCTTTTATCTTAGTAATTATATGAAATTGCTTAAAAAAGAACTGTAAATTTTGAAATAAAACAGTGATTGATAAATCTGAAGGTCTAAACACTTCTACTGTTATACAGAACATACACAAGAAATTTCAGCAAATTATTTGCAAAACTTTTTGAGCAATCGCTGTCCCCGTTTGAGCTTTTCCAAAAAAAACACATTTCGAGTAATACGCATTTTAAAGTTTGACATCTTATGTAAAGTTATGGCATCTGCTTATACTAAAATACTTGTAGTTTTTGTTCTAGTGAACAGAAAGTAAAAACCTTGGTATTTTTATTAAACTAATGCTATAAAATAAAATCATAGAAAAAATTTGACAATTTTTTTTTACAAAAATCATGATTTTAGGGTAGTCAGATTATACCTTAAGTCTATTGGCATGAATGTTTTTGTGTAAATAACTCTTAAAACTTTTTATCTATAACATAAAAGAATTTTTAATAATTAAAAAAATATTATTTATACTCTGACCAAACATTTTTGATCTTGCTTAACTTTATAAATAATATTAAAGATCAATTTTATCATATTTTTCATTTTATCTGTACGTTTCTTCAGGCTCTCATCAATGCCCTGGAAGACATAGAAGGAAAAGATGTCCTTGTTGTAAAAGCTGTAATTGTAGTTAATATATGTACATTATCATTGGTTATAATAAATATTTTAATTTTCTCACTTCATTTCTCATTTTTTTAAAAAAATATGTTTGATAGATTTTATATTTATAAAACAATCAATCTTTTATTTATAATAAAAATATTATCTTTTAATTTAATTAAGATTTATAAATTCGTTTTAACCAGTACATATAACTATCAGGATAAAGCATCAAAACAACAATAACTTTTAACACATAAGCTCTTGAGACTACAGAAATTTAAAACTGTATTACTATTTCTACAATCTTCCGGGAAACTGACTTTTTTTTATTCCGTTCAAATTGAAGAACGTGTCAAGAATATTTATAGGCCATCAAAAACATCTAAAAGCAAAATACTTTACTTTTTATTGATGTGCGATACAAAAAGTTACTTTTACTAGAAGCAAAAATTATACACTGCTGGCCAACGTAAATGCAACACCAAGAAAGACAAGAGATATCACAACAAAATTTACTTTGTAGATAACATGTTTTTTTTTGACCAAGTATTAAATGATTAAATTTATAGACTTCTCTGAAGTGTGGTTCCTGCCAGAATCAGTGCCAGAGTAGCCGCGATTGTTGGAGATCACCGTTGCCACACGCCTCGGCATTGATTCAAAGAGGATGTGTTCTTTGTGTACAGCAGACCAAGCAGCTTCCACATGTTGCCAAAGTTGATCTACTGTGGCAGCTGGGAGTGTAATCTGGGTCAATCGTTGAGCAACCATGGACCACATGTTTTCTATCGGCGAAAGATCCGGAGAGCGAGCCGGCCAGGGAAGCAATTCAATCTGGTAATTGACGAAGAACCTTTGACAATGCGTGCCACGTGTGGTCGAGCATTGTCCTGTTGAAATATGGCTGTGGCCAAGCCCTGAAGGTAAGGAAGGACAACTGGCTCCAACACCTCGGAGATGCAGCGCTGGCTGTTTAAAGTACCGGCAATGTGTACTAGAGGAGTGCGAGACTGATATCCAACACCACCCCATACCATAATACATGGTGCAGGACTAGTGTGGCGGTGTGTTCAGCATCCCTCTCCACGGTGTCTCCAGACTCGAATCCGACCATCGTGGTGTTGCAGACAGATCCGTGACTCGTCAATAAAGACAACTTCATTCCATTCTTCTACCCACATCCTTCTTTCATCGAACCATTGGTGGCGGAGACGTCTGTGGTTCTGCGTCAAGGGTAGACCAAGCAATGGACGTCTTGCAGATAGACCACTCTGCTGTAAACGGTGACGAATGGTACGCGCAGACACTGAATGATGCGTTACAGACTCATTGTGCTGTGCTATGGTTCGTGATGTAACTGAGCAATCCGTCACTGCCATGAGCACAACTTGCCTGTCCTAACGTGAAGTGGTGCACTGAGGTGGATGGATAGACCACGTCGGTCCGTCGTACCCTCCTGCATCCAACATACACATATTGAGCATTACAGTTGTTTGGTTTCGTCCAACACGACTACCGATTTCCCTGAAAGATAATCCACAATCTCGATAGGCCACTATCCTTCCTCTGTTGAACTCGGATACTTGATCAAAAGCTGATCGCTGTTTTCAACGAGACATAACTGATCTTTTTTTTTGAAAAAACTAGAAGAAAAATACAATTGTCGAATTTGAAATCGTCAGAAATCTCCAAGCCTTAAATAGCGCTTTGAGATGGCTCCACAGGCGCGCGTGATGTGTGTCTGTGCTGAAATTCTAATCATTTGCATATCTGACCTCCGCTAATGCATGTTGTAAATTTCATGTTATTTGCATGCTTCCTTCAGGGTGTTGCATTTACGGTGGCCAGCAGTTTAGAAGAAATAAAACTGTGTTATTTCGAACAATTTGAGTTCCTTTGATCCAAAACTTTAAATATGCTATCACTCATTTATAACAGTCAGCATTAGGTAGAAACATTTTTGTTTACGTAAATTTAATTTCACAAACAAATGTATGAGTCTTGAAGTAGCATTGATAGCCTAGTGATTATGGTCAAGAACTCGTGGTCGGTGGTTCATTAGTTCAAACCCTAGTGTCATTGAAGCCCCTTTGGGTAAAAAGGCTAATGCACGTTAAACATGTACGCATGTAAACATGAACGCTCAAAATCCTTCCGAAATGCGATGCAATAGTATGGAGAGGATGTTACCAGCTCAGGTGTCATCCTCATCTCTTGTCACTAGTTAAATATTGTGAGTCCATCCCTAATAACCTTCGTGATGCATTAAAGAATTACGTTAATAAACCTTCACTGAAGTCTTGAAGAAAAAAATCCGTAAATACCAAATTTCTTTCAAACTTATTTATGCTAATTTTAAGAATTTCTGAATAATATTTGAATAATAATGAAATGTGGTTTTAATTCTGTGTGTGTGTGTGTTTAAAAAATTTTGTCCTTGTGTGCTATTTTATTTTTTGAGATTTTTATTGCCATATATATTGTGTGTGTGTGCAAATATCATCTAAAATCTAGTAATACATCGACTTAAGGTATCCGACTACGTTCGGAAACGTGATTTTAAAAAAGCGCATAAATGGATAATTTTCATGTTATTTAGTGTCGCTTAGATTAGAATACATGTATAAAATTGCTTTAAGGACATTTTGACAAAAAAAAATTATTTAAATACAATATTTTGGCAAAAATTAACTTAGAATAACATTTTTTCAAAACGTTCTCCTATTATAAAAAATGCTTCTAAAATAATAAGATTGTGTGTGTGTGTGTGTGTGTGTGTGTGTGTGTGTGTGTGTGTGTGTGTGTGTGTGTGTGTGTGTGTGTGTGTGTGTGTGTGTGTGTGTGTGTGTGTGTGTGTGTGTGTGTGTGTGTGTGTGTGTGTGTGTGTGTGTGTGTGTGTGTGTGTGTGTGTGTGTGTGTGTGTGTGTGTGTGTGTGTGTGTGTGCGTGCGTGCTTAGATAAGGTAGACTTCTCCAAAAAGTCTCAACAAGGATTTTTGAAAAATTCACGTTATTTTCAAAGTTACAACACATTGAAATAATTATCGGCGTTTTTTCTTAAAATTTCCCTCTGTTGTCGTAAAACATGGATAGATCCACTTCTAAGTTATATATTTCATAAATTCTACTTGAGCCTCTGTACAGAGGTCTGAGCTATATGCAGGCTAAATATCATTATTATAGAAGCATTTTTCACAAAAGAAGAATATTTGAGGAAAATGGGTCATTCTATGTTAATTTTTTGTCAAAATATTGTACTTAAATAATTTTTTATTATAATACCATTCTTAAAACAATTTTATACATATTTTCTAATCTAAGTGACACCAAATATCATAAATATTATCCATTTATATACATTTGCAAAATCACGGTTCCGAACGTAGTCGGATACATTAAGTAAAATAGTAGACACATAATTTCTTGCTATACCTTGTTCCAACTGCATATGTTTGTGCTCGAACGAAATTTATTTCTTCATACTTTCTGTTTTAGTGAATTGAACAAAACGAGATCGTCCTTTTCTGTTACATTTTAAACATAAAGACAAATTTCACAAAACAGAAATCGTTGGATACACATACAGTGAAGAAATTGTACCTTTCACAAATTTATAGAATGAAGAAATCTGAAAAAAGTATTTTTAGCTTATTAGTTCTAAAAACCCTAAGATTTTACTATAAGAACGTATGTGATTTATGCATTTTATTGTACTTTATGTTTCTTGGCCGCCTTTATTACTAATATTGGAGCTGTAATTCAATTGAATTTAATAATTTAACCTACTTTCAATATCAAAAGACAAAAAATCACATGTTTGTATTAAAATTGTTCCTAAATTAGTTTCAAAAACACGTCTGCAACTAAGTTAAAATGAAATACGAATTTTGAACTTTTTCTTCTTCGATACCAAAAATATTTTGACGTTAGAAATGGCTTAAATTTTAAGAAGATAACAAAAATTTAAAATGCATTACTGAAACGCATCATTTTATTATAATAAAATGATGCGTTTGTCTTTCAAAATGTATTTCTTTTTGTTTTGTGCTCCAAATAAAAAAAAATTCGAATAATAGCCAAATGTTATAAATTCATACCTTATTTTTTACATTATTTTTGTTTTCTTATAAATGCTTTTTATCTTCATTTATAAATTATAAGCAATTTCAGTGTTCAAAATGATCACAGTTCAATAAATTCAATTATTTTAGCTGTATCTAGCTTTGATGGACGAATCTAAAAGCGGAAGTAAATATAAAAAAAACGAATGATGCGTCGGTAATTTAATTTAATTATCATTTAATTTGCTTACAAAAAAATAAGTCTTCTGAGTTTCATTACCTTATTCCTATTTCATCATTTAAAAATGGGTATATTGTCAATATCATAAACTTCTAGGCCGAATTGTAGTGGTTATTCTTTTAATTTAAGTTATTTGTATTCTAATAATTTGAATTCTTGCTATATTTGCATATGAATGTTTCTTATAACCTCAGTTAAAAAAGAAAAGCTTGATTTGAGAGCGTTGACATTTGACTACTACAAAAGAACTAGTAGCTCTACCAAAGTAAAATAATTAAGTTGGGTTTTAGGAAGTTATATTGAATTCCTTTAATAAAATTCTGTCGTCTTCTTGCAAACTATTGATTTTTAATGCTATTATGAACATTCTTTGTATTAAATGGACACTTTTAAGTCAATAACATCTTTAAAAAATACTATTGTTCTCTGCATAGATAAATTTTTTTTTTCATATTTGAACACAAAATATTTTCATTTATCTTATTTCAACATAGAAGAACAATGCCTCTGAAAGCAAGTTTTATGTATATTTACTCGTCAGTGATTACTTTATGAGAAGATTCCTTTTAATATGCAAGTAGTTATATAAATCAACGAATAGAAAATTTACATAAGAATGCCCATATCTTTTATTACTTACAGAGCATATATATAAATTCCAAAGAAAATTTAAAACATAGTATTTGAAAAGGTATTATAATAATTATTATTATTGGGGTATTTTTTGTATTTAATGGTATTATAAATTATTATTTTATTTTATTACTTTATTTCCAAAACGCATAATGTTAAAAACATTTAGTGTATCATTATATAAACACAAGTTATTAGCTCTGTTTTCATTTATATTATGCCTTCATTTTTTTTAAAAAAAGAGGTTTATTAAATGTCTGTTTCTCACAAATAAAATTAAGGTTATAGTCCACTAAAAATAAAAATTTTAATTAGTAACACTTATAAATACGTTTTGAGAATTAATAGAAAGTTCATTCTAAGGCACATATCTTTTATTGAATTGGATGGATAAAATTGATTGCAAAAATATTACAGTTCGATTTGATGAAATTAATTTCATTCATGTATTAATATTGTTGTCAATTTAATATAACAGTATAAGAACTTTCAAAGCGCTTAAAACATTGTTTTTTGATAAATGTCCTGCGAATTATTTTTACTTTAAAATATTTTTGCTTTATAAAAATTTAAATACTAATACTTCTAATAATATTTAATCGAAAATTATAAATCAATGTATTCCATAACTTTAAGGAATACTTTTTAATAAATTAAATAGTGTAAAAAATCCACCCAAGTTATATTTCTTTTGATAATTAAATTATTGTTGTTGTCGCGTCCTTCCCGAAGGGAAGGAATGAATGTTGCCAGAGCCTGTGAGACAGGTTACACTTCTTTACAATTAAATTATTAGAATTTTATTATTTAATGCTTATTGTGCTTCACAACAAGCAGTAAATATTAAATTTAACACTTATCTTATTCTATTAATAAAAGTTTTTAGAAATGAATTATGAGACTAAATAAAAAGTTATATCTTTTGTAGAGTTATATGGTTACTTTTCATTAATATTAGACAGTATTTTATCATTTTTTTTTTCTGTGAAGAGTGTAAAATAAAAATTAGTTAAATTAAATCAAGGCTTGAATACATTTTCTGTTGTTGTGACTATGCCACCTGCCTTACGAAGTCAGATCGAGGCCCGCGAAATTCATCGCGGCTAAGGGCTAGAATTTTTACGCCTGTCGTTAGCCTTAGCACCATGCAGGTGACAGTACGATTTGGCTCGGTTCCACCCCAATTTAGAGGGAGAAAACCCTGGGGGTGGCCATGGCCTCCCACCTCTCTTCCCCTTCCACCAACCACACGAGAGGATTTGCGGCTCGACGGTTATTTAGAGTACCCCAATGCCGCAAAGGCACTATATATTTACAAACACCCATGTCTTGCACTGCGATTCGAACCCACAGTCCCTACGGCACCGCAGTCAGCATCGCTAACCACTATACCGGTTCGGAGACCATACATTTTCTACATTTAATCAGCCTTAAATGTTTTAAATAGTCAACACCATTAAACACAACCAGTTATCTAATATTTCCTTCGTAAGATGTGTTATTAATTCAGTCTTGTATACTTAGTCCTACGCAATATTTTGAAGAATAATTACTGAGTCTTAAAATGTAAGAAATCTGCCAATTTTCCACTTTATATTAAAGGAATAAACTATTACAAATTTTAATATGAAAAAAGTAAAAAGTACTTTAATGATCTTGAAGCATGTAGTGTTCTAATGAATATATTCAAATGTTTTGATCTGAAATAAGTAATATAAAAAAAAACAATTAAGTCAATTCCTACTTTGAATGGATGAATAGAAAGTGTTTTACTAACGATTGAAAATTTGAACAAGATATATATATATATATAGGGAGAGAGTGAACTAAAATAGTAGAGAGGAATTGAAAAAGAGCATGATTTGTCTGCATTGTTGTAACAATGCACACCCGATTTGGCTAGTTTGGCTGAAAAACCGGTTTTCGACCCGAACTTTTGTCATTGTTTTAACAGTTACATTGTTACAACAATGGAGACGAATCTAAGTTGGTGTCGAAAACTGGTAATCAATTGAATTTGATTTAATTAATCAATTAATATTTGAAAAACTGTATTAACATCAAGTGTCATTCACTACAAGTTTAAAAAAATTATTTGAACTTGATTGGATGAATAGAAAATATTTTATTAACGATTGAAAATTTGAACAAGATAAATATATAAATATATAGAGAGATAGAGAGTGAGCTAATAGTAGAAATTGAAAAAGAAATAAAAAGTACATCGAAAACATATATAAAGTATTGATTTTCTACTTAAAAAAAAGCAAGGATAAACCAAAAAACACAAAAGTTTTAGGAACATTTTTTATTTCTTCCTAAAATATGAGATAGTTTAAAATATAATCTTCAATAATTAACCTTACGGATTTTTTTCCCTTTGATGTTTCGATTTTTTCCCCACTTCTCTTGGTTTTTAAATGTAATTTTTCAAGACACAACACAAGAGCTGTCATCACCTTGTCTTCTTTACTACATTAATTACGTCAGAGTGTTGAGCTAGAAGCATGATTTGAAAATTATACATAATCTCCCGGGCATTATTTTATTTTAAAAAGATACGAGATACTGCACCTTGTATTTTTTAAAAATTTTGAAGATTACCAAAGTTGATTAAAAGTAGAAACTTGTTTAAAGTTCCATGCATCCTGTTTTCTTCTTTGTCTGCTGTCATAATCTTTCTAAAAAAGACAAAGTTAAGGACACTTCTTTTATTATAATTAAATATATTTCAACAAAAAATAACCAAATATTTTTGGAAGAATTATATGCATATAAGCATGTACTAAATTGCTTTGAATATAATATAGCAACGCAATTAATACACTAGTATAAAGATTAATTATTGTAATTCTTTTTCTCTAATGAGGCTGCACATATTGGTATTTTTTACGGTTGCAGACCTAGTACATTCCCCAGGAGCTGGTATCACTTTTTATTTCGGCACCATATAGGTGATACCAATTGCTGCTAGTAATTTTGTCGCACCTGAGCTCTGACGATGCGAAATTGAACTTAGGAATTTAATTTTGCTGAAGCACCCAAGCCAAATTGGCACTCCAAGGGATTTTTTACATGCAGCATAATCATACGACATGGCCGCTGTCTATTTTCTGCATCATGAAAATCCACCGACTTGTGCCGGCGTTGAACCCGCAACCTTGGATGCAGAGGGCCAGCGACAAACCAACCACGCCACCCAGTCTGCAATATTATAATATAAAAAATATGAATAGCGAAACAAGCCACGTTTGTTGTTTTTCCCTCGGTAACTCTGTTTTAGGGGAAAATTGAGTTTTATAGGAAAGCGCGCTTCTCTTCAAGAACTTGAATAAGATTATGGCAACCCCAGATGTGAGCACTTACTGGATTGTTGACTTTATTACTATTGGTGACATAGTTTTTGCTAAAACTTGTCGACAAAATTTGTCGCCAATGACTATAAAATTGCCAATCTAGTAGTTGCTCATATCTTCTAAGGCTGCCATAATCTTATTCATGTTAAAACCCGTAAAACTCAATTTTCCGCAAGGATACTATTACTGCAGGAAAACAACATACATAGCCTTTTTCACTACCCTCCCCCTGCCCATAAAGAATGCATTTCTCGGGCAGAGTCTTAAGTTGTTCCATAATATGTCACAAAGACTGTTCTCTTGTATGACTCTTGGTTTTGCGGATGGCGATTTTTCTGTATCCTATGTACCAGGTTATTTCTTCTCTTCATCACGACATACGATTCTTCCCAGTTTTGTTGAAACTTTGAGTATAACTCACGTCTTTGTCTTGGTTTGAAGAGCCACGCTTTGTCACCACCCTTGAAGACACGTTTGTTGGTTTTACAATGGTACCGAGTTGTTACAAGTTTGTGTGGGAGAAAAGGCAGCTGACGATTCCAATTGATTAAGTAATAACTTTATAAATGAATCCGGACGAACAATGACTACAGGAAGACAGATCGATACATGTACCCAAAGAAATATTACTACAGAATATTTAGAGTAATGGGAAAAAATGCCTTTGTTATAAACAAGCTGTACAGAGCAATAAAAACGGCTTAATAGAACAGTCCCACAAGCAGAAACTCAAGGAGATAAAATCTCTGTTTCTTATCCAGACAACTCACAAGCAAATCCTGAACTCGGTTGACTCGACTGTCTCACAAGTCCCAGAAGGTTCGATTCTACAAACTTTTCAAAGGTTTATTGGGACATAATTTTTTTCACCAAATACGTCACCAATCTAGTAACTCTGCTCGCATCTTCGCAATCTCAATCAAGTTCATGCTGGTAAGTAAACTCTCCTGTAAAACTCAATTTTCCCCAAGGATACTGTTAGAGAGGGGAAAACAACGTACGTGACATGTTTCAATATTATAATTGATGTTGACTTAGATTTTCGATCAGATTTATAGATCTGACTGTTTCCCGGTCATTCCAGTTATTTAAAGAAATAGGAATATCATGAAGCCTCTTTTTCTCAAGGCATGGTAGAATCCTTGTTTAGATATAAATGCTTGATTGTCTTGGAAATGATTACGCATGGAAGGATTTTGTTTTTACTTAAGTACTTCTTTTACATGCATTTGAGCATATATTTCCTTTATCACACAAATTCTGCCAAAATTTTTTCATGTCATGCAACCCCATATCATGATACATCTGATTGTATTACATCTACTTAACACACTGTTTTCTTTTTAACTCCAATAACTGATAACAATAGTTAAATCCTTCAGTAAACTGGTTGGTTCATTGTCAAAATAAGATGACACTTGAATGGATCTCCGAACACTCAAGCTCATTGACTACCTTCAATTGAAGAAAAGCTACTTCATATCAAACTAAGCAGGTTATGCTTCTTATCCCTTGTTATTTGGCTGTACTTTTGATAGAGAACAAAGAATGGGAAATATTCTTTACTGCATTGTATTTTAATTAAATTATTATTCCAGAAATACTTAATTTTATGGCAATACTCCAAATATTATAATTATGAGACCTTCAGACATGAAAAATAGATATTTTCCAAAATGTTTCCACATTTTTGGCCCCCACTGTGCATTTGTACTACATTGCATGATTACAAAAGGCACCAACACAGAGGAGTCGATATTTACAGCGTTCTTCGTCAAATAAATTCCTTAAACTTCTTATAGTTAAAAATGCTCTCAGCTGTAGCTTATTTCTTTTATTTCTCTCAATAAATGATCTAATAAAAGAAAGTAATGCAATACTGAATATAGAAAGAAAGGAAGATTTCTTATAAAAAGTTGAGAAAATTGTCGTCATATTTTCCGAAAGGTATTAAATTTCTTCAATCTTTCTATTAGATGTTTATCTTAGTTGCAGAAATTTTTATTATGAAATTTATTTGCTTAGCTCTAACTTTAATACTTGCTTATACAAGTTCGACAACACTTATGTTTGCATTTACTATCATTTTTCTTTGAGAAGCAAAGAGCAAAAAGAAATAACTTTACAAGATTAACTTTCACTTTAGCTCTTAATATAAACATTGCGAGCCAGAAACTTCAAGAAACAGTTATTGACTCTTCAAAGCAAAACAAATCTCTAAGATAGAGTACAATAATAATGAAACTTGATAACTAAAGTGCTCTCAGAATATTGCGATCGAGAGAAAAGCACCTTCATATATGTATGATCTTGTCCCTATCAAGCAAGTGGAAAGGATTTCCCTTTCAAAACAACTGATGCCGAAGAAATGAAGCAATAAAACGCTTTCAGATCATTTTCCTCGTAACCATGACAACATAGAATCGGTTCTTCAAGCATCTTGCAATAATGAAACTTTTAAAAAGCGAAGATTTTAATTGAGATGGAATTTATACGTCTCTGGAGAGGATATTCCATGCGGATTTTGTGATATTTGAAACTCGTCGATGACTTTGTAAAATGAAAAAGATAATAAAGCATTTTAATAAATACTGCCAAGCAAATAAAATCAATAAGAGAGTTTACAGAAAGTTACATTCACTTTCTAGTGCTGGTCAATCGTTTGACTCAATGTTAGAAAGAAAGATGTAACAGCAAACTTTAATGTACTTTCATGAAACTGTTTTAGATTCAACTTCCATACAATTTCTTCGAGATATTTGCTGTATTTATTAAAAACCATATTTTTTATTTTATATTCCTTTTATTTTGCTCTTTAGGATTTTTTGCAGTAGTTTTTTTTCTTTTGTATTTTTTCAGAATATTTGAAAATTTTCGCAAAAGTCGCGTGGTTTTATTTGCCCATTTTTAAGTGACTGAGTTAAATATTGTTTTAATTAAAAAAATACAAATTGTTTCTAAAGAATCTTTAAAATATGAATCTGTTTTTAATATTATTGCCTTTTTGGCTACTGCGTAGGAAGATATATATAAACTCAAAATATTAATTTTCTACTATCAATTTGTTAAAACATCAAAAATTTCAAACTACAGGAATTGCCGTGTCATATATTTTGATAAGTGAAAAAGATTCCTTAAGGGCATTGTTCATTTATTAATGAAAACTATTTGTACTCAGTATGGAGGAAATTAATTGAAAAATAAACACATCCAATTAAACTATAGAATTCCATTAAATATTTCAAAAAGAGAAATAAAACTGTACTTTTGTGTTGGCCCCAAAAATTTATTTCGAAATTTCATTCTTATTATATTCTTCAACAATGACAGGGCAACAAAAGTATTAGACACAATCAGATATGAACAGTAAATAAAAGCTACAAAACTGAAAATTGAATATCGGATATTAATTCTAAAGATAATTCATTTTCTTTTGTGTAAATTTAAAGAATCACATTATTATTAGAGCAGAAACACTTAGCATTGTAAATGTGTAGTTATTTCAATGGAAAATGACTTGATATTAATTTATGCTTGCCTGAAAGTGAGAAATCTTTGATTTATTTTAAACAGTTTTTCCACATTCGTTTTTCCATGTTAGTTAAATATTTAACTAGTGCTACGATCAATAATACATTCATTCTTGAAACGTTAAAAATAATATAAGGAGATTCAATTGAAATTTCGAACTAATTGTTTGTATTCAAATTACATATCATAAATCTAAATAAATGCACTCTTTTTACCTAAAACTTCTTACAGGTTCAAAATTTTATTATATATAAGTTAAAATTACTTTATAACACTTTTCCGATATAATCAAACTACACGTTTTCAACGCTAGATTTACGCGTTGTGTTTTTCTGCAAAATGAGAAAAAAGAAAAAATGCCTCCTTCCTAGAAAATTTCCAAAACAAAAAAATGAAAAATAATATACCCTAAAATATCAAAATCAAATTAGGTACAGTTCAAAAATAGTCTTTTAAATTTTTTCGAATAGGGCAGGAAAATAAAACAGTGTACATTTAAAAAAGTTCAAAATTTATACTTGTAAACTATTGATAAATTATTGTATGCATATTTACTAACTCAAATATGAATCAGTTTCTATATTTTTAAGAAACAAATTTCAAGTGTACAAATAATACCACTGAAGACCCACCAGGAAGAGGGAGGTGACAGATGCACGTTACATATGCTGAGGCTAAAACGTCCACCCATTGGTGTGATGTGGAAAGTAGGACAGTTGGTGCCAGCTCAGATGTCACCCTCATCACTTGAAAATGATTCAAAATTACGAGGTCCGTTGCCAATAGGGCAATGTAAATATAACTCTAACTCAAGTGTACAAACTGAAATTTAAATATTATATAAATCTGCCATATTTATTAAATGTTCTCGCGTAACTAGGTGTATATTTTTGGTAATATATATATATATATATATATATATATATATTTCAATGGTGTATTGAAAATTATTCAAATGAACTTTTATATCTTCTCATCAACAAAAATTTAAATAAAAAAAGAATTATTGACATAATAGGCAATCAGAAGAAAACTTCCTTCATTAAATTCAATTGGATTAAATTAAATGAGAATAAATTTTTTTAAAAAATAATAATAATTTTTCATTTGTATTAAGGAGAGGTTAATGTTATATTCATACTACAGTCAGATCTAACTACTTAATCACTTATATTTAAGAAAACTGTTTTCATCAAATTTAATTTAAGCTTTTAGAATTAAATCATTGTTTCAAACATTAAAACTGAATACGTTGCAATTATCTTAAATTCTTTAAAATTAAAGATTAAACTTTGTAGTAAACTCAAGTTTCCTATTATGTGCTTTAATAAACTAACAAAAAATGTCAAATTCATTTGCAAGTTTTAAAAACAGAATCTTTTGAATATCGCAAAATGTCTCGGTAAAAATCTTCGAAAAAAAAATAAAATAACTGAAATAAGTACTAAGTTTTTCGTTGAGACTTGTAAGCAATGGCATAATTGGATTCTAAAGCCCTTTTTTCTCTTTTATTATTATTTTATTTTAACGGTTGGTAAAAAACGTGTACTGCAGTATTATTCGTTAATCCTGTTAGATCTCTCTCAGTAACACAAGTATAAAAAAAGCTTTTAAGGGTGCGAAATCTACTTTTTTTACATTGATAAAACTGTAAGTATAAGGAAAGAAGGTTCTAAAACCAATTATACTGTGTCTTAAAAGTATTAACGTTTTTTTCTCGTTAATTTATTCATTTCTCTTTCTTCACTTAGAAGTTTATAAAATTTATCTTTCATGTGATTATATTCATTATACTGAAAATGGTACAAACAACTTAAAATCTGAGTAAAATATTTTTCTCCAATAAATGAAAAGTTACTTTCAAATCTTACTTTAAGCTGGATATTAAAAGAGTTTTAACGAATTAGAGTCTGAAAAATGTCTCAAAAATGCCATTTCAAATAAAAATTTCTCAAACAGCTAAATATGTGCCCAATTAATAGTTATGGATTTCAAAAATTTCAAAAACCTTGTTATTGTTTTGCTTGTTAAATACAAAAGTCCTGTATTCAAGTTTGATATTGATTAGTAAAATTTCTTAAAATGTGTAAATAGAATATTTTAGTACACTTTTTGAATTATACAATGAAAATTGTCATTATTATAAACAGTTTCTTTCTTCTGAATGCAATAGAAATCATTAACTTTTAGGGTATTATTTATCAATAACAACATATATTTTATTAATTCCTTATAAAAAGCAAAAAAAAATCATTATAAATTTAATTTTGTATAATGTGGAAATTTTAATTGTAAGCACTTTTGTCAGGTACTAAAGTGAACATAGACGGAACAATATGAGAAGCTTGAATGTTTTCAAATACCTCTTCTCCGAAATTAGACACCAACTGCTCCACGCTTATATTTATTACTATACTCAATTTATTACAATCTAAATTTATTAATAGTACTAATATTGATATCAACTTTCCGGAAAATACTAAAATCATAACTCATTTACTCTCTAGAACCGTGCTTGAAAAATGAACCAAACAAAATAGTTAAAGTTAAAGGGACAAAAACCATTGACCCATACCTAAGAGAAGATTATATGTGTACCTTCACTGATGGATATTCGACAAGTCTTTTGAAGACGGAGGAGCTAGTATTAATTTTACTTTCCTTCCAGACAATCACACAAAAGCATTTTCAGGTCGGTGAAGGAAAAATAGCATCAAATTATACTTCAAACTCCTTGCAATACAAACAGCCCTAAATGAGTACATAAACCTCAGAGAACAAGAAAGAGCTGAAGGGTTTATAATTTTCAGTGACTGTTAAGCTGCTCTCAAGCAATTCATATTCAAAACTAAATACTAACATACATTATACACTTCATCAGCTTCTCAGTTTGAAAAAAACAATGTATTATGCAATTGATCCCAGCGGTTGTTGATATTGATGAAAATGAAGTAGCTGACACCTGTCTAAGAAAACAAGGCAGATTAACAGTAGCGCCAACACTGCAACGCTCGTCACCCTAAGTGATATAAACTCAGTAGAAAAATCAAGGCTGAATGATAAAATCAAGCTGAAACATCAAATTCCTGAAATTACTCGCAATACAAATAGAAGCCTGGCAAGTACTTTAACAAGGCTTAAAACAGGACTCTTTAGAGGCATGAAAATTCAAACGAACAGGACAAGAAAGTATTTTTCTGCAAACACTGCCACGGCACGGAGCTTTACACAGAACATCTTTTCTCCTGTCCTCCAATTCTGGCAAAATTTCAGCACATCAGCAACAACCTTTATGAGGACTTATACAAAGATAACTGCATCCAGATTGCCGATGCTGTGTATAGGACCTTTGAGCCAATTATATATATATATATATATATATATATATATTAACTATATATATATATATATATATATATATATATATATATAATTATCTTTCTTGACAAGACACCAACCAACCCAACCAATCCATTGCAATTTTATTCATGTTATTCGAGGTTAACCAAAAAGAAGAAACTATTACTTAGGATTTGCATTTTATTTTTTTTAAGTCTGAAAAGAGTTTGTTTCTTTTTTATGTGATTATTCTTCAAAGAAAAAAACATTATGTTATTGAAATTAAATAAGATTCTTTTTCGAATAAGAACATCAAGAAGAATAAACGAGCATGATACATCCATCCATCATCTCCATAAGGTTTTTGTTACTTAAGTAATCTTTGATGTTGACAGAAACGAAAACTGTTTAATTCTATTTTTAGTTTCCTTAAAGTGTCGTTAAATTTTCCAAATTTCTCCTTTGTTACCAAAGTAATTTCGCTCACTCGTTCAATGGATAAACACCCGGAAGAGGAAGCATAAAAATGTAGACTCTCTCTCCGGATCTAGTTTTGGAATCTCAGCGTATGGATAGTAGGTATTTGGAATCCTGCCAAATTCCTGGAGGTAAATATGTTTTTGCGTTTAACATCTTTCAGCAAAAATGAGACAAATTTAATATTTTCCTCCACTGGTGTGCATATTTTAAGAGAGGAGAATTTCCTTATCAAACAGTTCTTTTTTTCTCTCTCCTTATATTTATAGGCGAAAAAGGATGAAAAGAGAAAAAATTTGAATCTTTTTTCTTTTTTTTTATTCAAAATTAGCTTTCCCCGTTATTGTCCAAAAGCCTTTTAGGGATTTTATTTTATTCTGAATTTTTTTAAGTTGAATATTTTTAGTAAATTAATTATGAAAAAGGTATAGGTCCTCTCTTAAGGTATCCGACTACGTTCGGAACCGTGATTTTGCAAAACAGTATAAGTGGATAATATGTATGATATTTAGTGTCACTTAGATTGGAAAATGTATATAAATTTGTTTTAAGAATATTATTACAATAAAAAATTGTTTAAGTACAATATTTTGACAAAAAATGAACATAGAATGACCCATTTTCAAAATAGTCTCCTTTTGTGAAAAATGCTTCCATTATAATAATATTTTTCTTGTATATAGCTCAGACCTCTGTACAGAGGCTCAACTGTAATTTTTGAACTATATAACTTAGAAGTGGGTTTATCCATGTTTTACGACAACAGAGGGGAGAAATTTTAAGAAAGAAACGCCGATAATTTTTTCAATTGTTATGACTTTGAAAATAATGTGAATGTTTCAAAAAAAAAAACAGTTCAAACTCTCTGCAAAAGTCTTCACTTTATATAAGCAAAATATTATTATTTTAGAAGCATTTTTTTATAAAAGGAGAACATTTTGAATAAAGGTTATTCTAAGTTAATTTTTTGCCCAAATATTGTATTTAAATATATTTTTTTGTCACAATGTGTCCATAAAACAATTTTATAATGTATTCTAATCTAAGTGACACTAGATATCATGAAAATTGTCCATTTATGCACTTTATTATAATTACGGTTCCGAACGTAGTCGGATACTTTAAATTACTTTGACTTTCAATATCATGTTCATATCTCATGGGATGTCTAATTGTTAGAGTATTTTATTTATTTTTATGCAATAATGGGCATCTGAAATCACAAAATAAGAAAAATTTCTATTTCATATTGCATTTCTTCGGATATATATGGTCAGTAGCCTAGCGGCTATAATCGTGACTCATGACCGGAGTGTAATGATTTCGAGCCCTAGTGCTACTGAAGACCCACCATGTAAAAGGGCTGATGCACGTTCAATCAGTAGAGACTACAAGTCCTCCCTTTGGAGTAGTGTGGTAGTTTGGAGAGGTGTTTCAGCTCAGGTGTCTTCCTCGTCACTTGACTGATGCTCAAAACTACATGATCCGTTGCCAAGAACATTCGTGTTTTCGTATATAGTGTGACTTTAACAAATACTCACTAAATTATTCCCTGGATGTGTATAGATGTAGATTATTTTCAAGTATTTCTTAAAGATCTATATTTCCACCAACAAATCACAAAAATATTAGTAAATCACAAGTATACAAGCAAAAATATATTCTTATTTTTTATTTTTTTTTAATAAATGTTGTAGCCTTGTGATGGGGCTTTATACATGAATTTCTATTAATCCTTTTGGGGAATCTTTGGGGTCAGCAATCAAGTTATTTCACAGCCATCCCTCTCAAGAAGAAACTTTGATATGCAGATTAGCTAATATATATATATAGTTGAAGTTTAATAATTGGAGAGGAGAAGGAAAAGAAGTTGAGTCGCTGAAAGCAGTGCTGTTACGGTAAGGATCAGAATTTAGACGCGTGATTGTAGGACGGTCTTTAGCTATTAAAATAAATTAAGGAAGTTAGTATTCTTAAAATAATTTTGAGTAAAGTTAAGCTATTAGGATTTTGTACGCTTATTCACATAGGGTCTTGAGCTATTGTTCTATCACTCTAAGGTTTTCCTTTACAGTTTGCTTGTCTTAGATTATTATATTTGGTAATAATAAATTGGATTTTTTTCTCATGGCTAGTTTGGGTCATCAATCTTTACCTCCAACAGATTTAGGTCGAGTAGATGAAGAGATGGTTTCCCCAGGTGTGAAGCTGTTATAGTCTGTAATTGAAAATAAGTTAAAATATTCATAGAGTTAAAAAAATTTTCGCTAACTCGAGATGGCTAGTTAGACAAAATCCTTAACTTTCCACCAATGAACCGGATTGTAAGAACGATAACGAAATGGTCGGTTAAGTCAAATTAAATCAAACACATCTATTTAACTTCTGTGATTCAGTAGATATAGTCAAATTGTTGGGTGATGTAGAAATGTGTCTGAATATCAATATAATCAAAACTCAAATAACCATTTCATGTTACTTTCGTATCATAATAAATTAGCAAGGCACACAAGAGCATCTTTTTTTAAAAAGAAGAATAATGTATTTCAACATTAATGTGGAAATAACATATATATATATATAAATCTGTAATACACTCCTTAAATTGTGATACTTTTCTGGAATTCCCGTGGGCTACTGTGGCTTAGAGGTAGCATTGCCCACTTCGTAAGTCTAAGGCTGCGGGTTCGACCCCGGATGGAGCTGATAGATTTTCCAGTTGCGAAAATTGTAGGCATACATGTCATATGATTATGTGGCAAGTAAAAAATCCCTTGAGTACCAATCTGGCTCTAGTACTCGCAGCAAAATTAAAAATCATGGCAATATTTAGCGTCAGACGAGAGCTTGAATTAAAAAACATTCAGCGTCCAAATTTGATAGAATGCACACATTTAGATAATACCACCAGGAAATGGCTTTCAGATTTGGGTACTCTGTATCTGCAAAGGCTAAGTTGATACAATGCAGCAAGTGATATAGTTCATAAATATTCCAGTAATCCAGTACTACCTGCACTATTGTGGATCAAAAATTAAATAAATTATTAAATAAAAATAAAAACACATATTTGAGAAAATTATTTACAAAAGCACTCCCATATTCTAGAACTGAGATTTCACTACGTATCAGAGCTTACATTGTAAAAAATCATTACAAAAAGCATTCAAAATTTTTCCTATCTCTTAGGATTTGTTTAGATGAAATAATCACTCATTTTAATATGCTTATGGCTCTCCTTTGATAAAAAGATGTAAAAATACTCTTAAAATACTTATTTTTACTTTAAGGTATCCGACTACGTTCGGAACCGTGATTTTAAAAAAGCGCACAAATGGATAATTTTCATAATATTTAGTGTCACTTAGATTAGAATACATGTATAAAATTGTTTTAAGGACATTTTGACAAAAAATTTATTTAAATACAATATTTCGACAAAAAATTAACTTAGATAACTTTTTCAAAATGTTCTCCTTTTGTGAAAAACGCTTCTATTATAATAATATTTTACCTGTATATAGCGCAGACCTCTGTACAGAGGCTCAACTATGACTTTTGAAACATTCACATTATTTCCAGAGTTACAACCCATTGAAATAATTATCAGCGTTTTTTCTTAAAATTTCTCCCCTCTGTTGTCGTAAAACATAAATAAACCCACTTCTAAGCTATATATTTCAAAAACTCTAGTTGAGCCTTGGTAGAGAGGTCTGAGCTATAGACAGGCAAAATATTATTATAATAGAAGCATTTTTCACAAAAGGAGAATATTTTGAAAATGGGTCATTCTATGTTCATTTTTTGTCAAAATATTGTACTTAAATAATTTTTTAAAATGTAATACTATTCTTCAAACAATTTTATATACATTTTCTAATCTAAGTGACACTAAATATCATAAATATTATCCATTTACACGCTTTTCAAAATCACTGTTGCGAACGTAGTCGGATACCTTAATATTTTAAATTAAAAATGTAGTTATGATCATAGTATGGAAGCGATAGATGTGGAATATTTTATGAAGGAAAAAGAATGGGAATTCGAACTGAACTATAAATGGTTATTAAAAGTTTGAACTCACACTCTTTAAGGAAGTCAGAATACCAGTATTATGTTGGTAGAAATGGAAAAGCTTCTGTAGTTTGTTTTAGACATTTTAAAGGGGCATGACTGTATGAGGCCCTCATCTCTACCGAATTTGTATCGCCGATTCATCTTGACAGTACTCTCTGTGACTATGATCAGCCTATGACCTCAGAACATTTGGACGTGTGCACTACACTAAAATATTTTAATTGTGTTTTCAAAAAATATTGGAGAGCATGTTCATTAATGGTATAGGTACTATTTGCACTGTGTAACATTAGTAAGAAAAGTAAATATAATATTGAAGAAATTGTATTATCGCAAAAGTGCACTGCGAATAAGGCATATTTTTAACGCAAGATGAAGACAAATAACATAAACCGGAAACTTCTAACCAAGTATAAAAGTGTCTCTACAGTCCTCTGTTCATAAACGTTTATTTTAAGTTTACTGTTTTAACTGCATTTATAATAGATTATTGGTGTATTGTGTAAGGTTTTTGCTTTTCACTTTCTAAAATAAAATGTTTGTGGATAAATTGTAAATTAAGCAACCGATAATATATATAGAGAGTCCTCACCAAAGAAAGTTGTTAAAACTCTAGCTAGTTAAGGAGGTAATCTTCAATAGAATTTTTGTATCTTCTACTGAATTACAGCTCTCATATAGCTTTAAAGGGTAACGTTAATCAACAATCAATCAATTAGTATAATATACTGAACATTTTTCTAATTGTAAATCTTTAAATAGCTACCGATAATATGGAATCCTCGTTAAAGCAAGCTATTAACCTTGTGGATATTTAGGGAGGTATATTTTAATTAAGGTCGACTCGGTGGCTAAGAGGTAGTGTGCCCGATTCTTAAGTCTGAGGTTGCGAGTTCGATTCCGGCTGGTCGATAGATTTTCTGGATGCGAAAATCGTCGGCATGCATGTCATATGATTGTGTGGTATGTAAAAGGTCCCTTGAGTACATCAATTTGGCTCTGGTACTCTCGGTAAAATTAAATCACTGCAACATTTAGCATCCGACGGGAGCTTGAATTAAAACATTAATTGAATGTCAAAATTTGGTTGCGAGATCCACCACACTAGATGGTGTTGCCATTAAATGTCTTTCACATTTGGGGACTTGCCTAATCTGCAAAGGATTAGTTGTCCAAAATATGCGGCTCATTAGGAAAAAAATATGTTCAATTTAATTTTTTTATCTTCCCTGAACAACAGTCCTAGGGTAACTTCGATATTAATAAATAGTCAATCAATCAACATTTCCACTGAAATGCTTTTAATGGTTATGATTTCTTTATTTACTTAGTACTATGGGTTTTTTTTAAAACTTAATAGATTTTCTTTTTGAATTTTATGGATGAAACTATGAAATGCTATTGTTTAACGTTACATAAAACATCTTTCAAATACTTTGTAGCAGATAAGAAATATATTTTTTTAAATATGAAAATAGGGAAATTTTCGTAAAATGCATTTAATCACAAATTGCACAGGTAATTATAAAATTTAGTTTTTTTTCAAGTTCATGAATTCCTTTGGAAAAATTTTTTGAAGGAATATGTAACATTCCCAAAGAAATATGAAGCATCGTATAGATTATTTCTAGTACCGAAGAATATGGTGTGGATTATCGTTTACGTCCGAAATATTTGTACGAAGCATTATGTAAATGTAAGTTTTAAGAATGCAGGGTAAAAGAATGCTTGCCGAAAAAAAAGTGTATCAAGGAAATGCTCTTTTTTTCATATACCTTTACCATTTGGCAAAAGTATGCTATCTTTCAGTCATGAATAATGCACTACGATATTATTTATATTCCAAAGTTCAGAGAAATGGTGAATAAATTTACTCCAGAGTAAAACTATCTCAAGAGGAAATTTGGTTTCTTACTTTTTGAGCATTCATTGTGTAGGCTTTCATTTATTTAAACCCACTTTGGATCGATTGAAGAATATGTGAATTATTTCGTTTATGAAAACTGTTCCTTTTAAAATTGAAAGTTCGTTAAGTTGCTGTGGAAGTTAATTAAATAAAGTATAGGACAAACGATAAAATATAGTAATTTTATCCATTTTGCAGTGATTGTTCTGTAATGTTTATTAATTTGGAAAGTGATTTTATTTCTGAGAAAATCAGTTTTTAAAAACAACTTTTCTCAGATTATAATGCGTTTAAAGGGTTATTCATGTAACATTATTATATGTAATTATAAATGTTCTTTAATTAAATTCCAAAAAAGTACTATACAAAAAATTCGGATTTAGACGGAAACGTCAAGCATATACTTTTCCCTCCTTTCTTTGCCTTTTCGATTTTATATAAGATTCTGTTATGTAAGAAAATGTTTTACTGTTCTTTCAAAATAGACGATGGATTGTACCAATTCATTTCATGTTTTGAAAAATGTCTCAGTTTGGCTCCGTTAGATATGAAAAGTAAAAGCAAAGGATGTGAAACTGTAGGTCGACATTGGAAGCCAGTAATAGTATCATGGTTAAATGGTACGGGTATGCTAAAAAATTAACAATATGAGGTAGAAAAATGGTAATTCTTAATGGTAACAATTGTCACAACAAATGATGGTTACAGAGAAATGCTCTCAATTCAAATATGCGTTCAATTCGAAAATTCATTTAGAAATAGATGTACAACTAATTTCAAAACTAAATGTTGGGTAATAACAATTTGGCATTTACATCAGTTATTGAAACAGAATGAGACTGTTAGGGGAAATGGTTTATTTAATGTATATGTTTATTTGTGTGTTACAATTACTGAAACTAATTACAAAAAGATATTAATAATGCGGAAAAGCTTTTTTTAATGGAAAATGTTATGTTTTGGATTGGACCAATGAACATATTGTCGCCCGATTATATATGCTTAGTTTAAATTTTCTGTCTTAATTGCATTTGCGGCAGATAGCTGATGCAAAAGGCTTTTCTTACTAAAGGTAAACATTACGAACTTTCTTTAAAGACATGAGTTGTAAATATGATGAAATATATATTATTATAAATCTTATTAAATTAAAATGAAAGTTTCAAAAACACTATTTTATCACTATTTTATTAGAATGAGGGGGTAGAAATGTTTAAATTTTTTAAAGTTTATCAATTATATAAAACTTATAATTTCTCACAAGCCCTGGGAAAACGATTTGTTCCATGAGTCGAATAATCTTCTAAGTACAATGATTTAACAGTATGTATTTATTCAGCTTTAAAGCTAATAGGGCTGTAGTTACAAGGGTTAATTGTGATTTCCGTTCAAGTCATGGAATAATTTTCACTTCCTCTATCTACACGAATAATGGGATGGCCAAAGAGGATTCAAAGATTAATGATGTTTAATGGGAAGTATATGTCGTTCGTTACATATGTCTTACAATATAATGGCATGCATATCCTCTTTAATGTCTGATTGGATTTATAAGAGCATTGGTTATTCAAATGATGCCAAAAAGGGTTTTCATAATAAGAATGGTTTGATGGACATTTTTGTCTCGATATCACAATGTATGATTAATAATATGATAGTGCACAATAAATAGGACACAAATATGATACAGAAAATGATTTTGCTTAGAGTAACTTGGGTAAAAATATTTCAAATGAATTTAAATTTAGATAATATTTAAATTTAGCTTTAGTAGTTAAAATAACTAAATATTATTAGAAGTTAAATATTGTTTCTAGCCAAACAAAAAGATTATGAAGAATGTATGTTTTGAAAAGAATTTCAAATAAAACCCTCGGATAAAGATTTCTTATTGTTTTTTATTTATTTATTTTCATCTGAAAAATTTTGAAATAATTCGAAATTTGTTTAACATTTTCGAGATATATATTCTTGGCAAACTGTATGGATCTATAATTCTGATTGAGTTATATATATATATAAATTTCTATCTATCCACACACACACACATATATATAAGGTAATTCGGGAGAAGACGCCACGTTTAAGGATTTTTCGATTAGTACATTGAAAATTGAAATGACAAGATCATGAAAAAGTACTCTTTATTTTTCAATATTTAATTGGTTATGTGTACAAGTTAATTCTCTTAGTATGAAAATATATTAGAAATTTATTTTTAAAAAATTCGCTTAATTGTGACATCTTCCCCATATATGAGATAAGATGCCACCGGTCATGGAGTAAGATGCAAAAACACTATAGTAAATAAAAAAAAATAAGCTAAACATTACAAAATTAAATATGAAGTAACAATATATATAGAAAAACAAAAAAAAATTAAATTCTTTCATAATTAGCTTGCTAAAAATAATAACAGTACAGGTTCTAATGATAGCCTACACAACATTTCACTCAATGCAAATGATTATCATTGCAACCTTCGGGCAACCATTTATTGTATTCACAATGCACTGAATCCAGTCACACTAGAAACCTTTTTTAGCATAAAAGTATCCTTTTTACACAGCACAAAAATCGTCATCATTATCCTCATCAAAACTGTCACTACTAGTATCAAGAGGAATTGCTTCGCTTGAGGATGAACAACAGAACAACAAAAATTAAATTATGGATAAATATAATCATTCATGGCACACAACAAATCACTATGCACCATAACTTATTGTAACTATAAAGTATGGTACACCCCAAAATTTATTGGCCACACAACACCGTGCTTCATTTTCATATTTCAGAAGTATAATTTCAGTTCGAAGTCATCGTCCAATTTAATAACATGTACAAGTTTGGTATTCCACCAAATAAACTGCGTTAGAAACAATCCTACTGTAAGGGGGGAAAAACAGTTTTTCCAAATATATCAAATAGATTGCATTAATCTTCTTATGGCATTGACAGCTTAGTTATTAAATATTCGAATCCCCTTTCATCAAAAGTTCTGATTTGTTTTGAAATTGGAATTTGTGCTTGAATTATTATTATTTCAGTATTAAATATACATTTTGCTACTTCATTCTAAAAATTTAATTCTGATTATATTTGAATATTTTGTATAATATTTTTAAATGAGTTCCCACAGTTTATAAAGATAAAGTACACCGAATGAATACTGAGCAAAGCGTTTGTAAAGAGAATTGAAAATTGATTTTTCAATCATTCAAATATAATCAATCGTACCAAATAATATTAATTACTTTACAGTGATTCAATACCCCTTCAATCTCTTACGATCAAAAAATCCATTGATGCCAACTATGTATTCCGAATTTTGACACACCCAATTGCAATCTTTTCCTTAAACAAGGTTTTCTAACTTCCTAACAATCCATTTGTTCGAAAAATGCTTTTTTCAGAACTCATTAATCACTATACCGAGAAAAGAGGAGTTTACGATTGTGTGAGTGGGGTGTGCTTGGCAGCTACTCCTTTCTGTTTTACGACTTGGATAGTGTTTTTTTTTTTTGCTATCTGTGTCCTAGAGGCAGCAGTAGCAGGGGGAGGTAATTTCCGTAAAACAGAAGCTTCCTAGCTGTGTAATTAAATGTGGACTATTCTCAGCCGTAGAATGTATTTGTGTCGTTATTTGTGGCGTGTAACAAGATTCTTTCCCTTTTCTAGCAACAAGAGAGGGAATTGCTTCTAAATAAAGGGAAAAGAAGTAGTGAAATCCGTGAAAATTACCTGGGGAAGTGGGCCTTACTCTTTGTTAAATCTTTTGCTTTTGTTTAAAAGATTTACACTTCTTTTTTTTTCTTAAACTGGGCCTTTTTTCACGAGAGTAAAGGGAATTATTCATCAGGAATGTCTTAGATTTACTTTGAAAATACTTTAATAAGTGTTTGAAAATTTACATTGAAAAGAATAGTTGTAAGCTTAAAATTCTAAATACATGTTACTTCAATTTTGTTATAAATCAGCATTTTTAAGAAGTAAATGGACTTGAAAATATTTTGAACTAAATAAAATTAAATTTCTTATAATATTACTCTCATTATTCAACTAAACTGACTATTTCTAAATAAAACTAAATGAGAAAGAAAGCAAATAAAATCTAATTTTGAAGAGACCGAAACTTTGGATTATTTCCTTCACTAAGAAGTTAATGAAAGGTGAAATAGTTTTATAATGTTTATTATTTACACGTTTAATGACTGCTTATCTGTCTTTTATTTGCATTTCAGAATGTTTCGTTTCAGTATGATTTGAGGAAAATAAATAAAAATAAATAATAAAATAAATCAGAATGCATTAAATGAGTGAGTGCTTACTAACTTTAAAGCTACATAAGTTGTATTGGAATACTTGGGAAGAAAGTCAAAACGAGATATAGGAGTCTTAAAGGAGATTAAAATATGAGTTCTTCGTCAAAACTTTGTTTAAACATTTTGACAATAAATTGTTAACATTGTAAATATTAGCAATATTATTTACTAATATTGCTAATAATGCTAATATACTTTTTTCATATTAAAATAATTTTGTAAAATGTAGATAAAATAAATATTCCAGAATATAAGTTTAGATGATTAAAATAAACTCCACATTATCTTGATAAATTTGCATTTTAAATATGCTTCAAGGGAAAATATACACTTGCGGTATGAACATAAGGAAAAATTAATAACTAATTTTAATGAAATGTGTTGTCATCTTTTAAAAATTCACGAACTTCTTATGAAGGTATTAAAAGTAAAAACAATGTTGAAAGAATTATATATTTCTGTTGTTTATTATATTAAATAAAGTGTTCAAGTTTTTCAAAAGGTTTTTACAATTTTCAATTAAAGTTCTAATTATTTTCTTTGGAAATATGTATTATGCTTCCAAAACAACTAAATATTTTATGATTTCTGCCCAGTAGTTTATTCTTTTTTATATCGAGCAGATTAACTCTAAAAAGTTATTTGTATTACCTTAGAAATTGCAATATTGTTTTTCGTAAGACTATTATATGAAATTCTGTCATATTCGCCTTTTAATGTGCATCAAAAATCCTGGTAATTTTTTTTTCATTACAAAGTTTGTGTAATAAATTCCTTGATTTCGTCGCATTCCAATAAACATATTTATCGTACGAAATTAGAAAATATATGCAAACGAAATTATTTGTATGTGTTTGCATATATTTTCCCTGTATATAATTTGTTATGAATAGAAATATTTATGTTATTTATTCAGCTGTTTTAATTTTTTTAAACTACTTACGCGCTTTTAAAATTGTTAAATCTTTAATTCCAGATTTGTCTCTAAAAGTAAAGAAATTGATAAATGTAAGCACCAAAAATATCTGCCCTGCATGACATTTTTTTTTCGCAGCTATTGTGCGTTAGATTTGTATTTGATATCATAGGACTGAAAAAAAACTGTTATAAAGAAGAATTATTTGTGTAGTTTCTTATGCAGCAGTGAAAAATAATTTATACCTTTACAAGAAGAGTAGTCGATATAGTTTCGCAAAGGCATCTTGGTTCAAAAATCTACCAAAAACTCCTTTTGCTTTTTTTAAGCACCATGTGGTCTGCCAGAAACCCATAAAGATCAATCATTTGACCAAAATTCTCTAGTTTTCAGACGAGAGATAGGGTTATAAAGATTTCTTTTCCTCCCTTACTTCCTGAAACACAAAGATATCCATTGCTCAGCAGGTTAATAGTACATTATCGTGTTGCTATTGTTCGACGATACGTGATAATGTCAATCATTGACAGTGAAAAGGTGAAAAGCATCATAGCAGAAAGGTCCTATCTTGAAAAAATGTTTCTTCATTAAACTACCAGACTCCTAAAGGTCAAGACAACTATATCAGACACTAAAATATATATTATTAAAACAAAAATTAAGCAGGATAAAGCAAAACACACACAAAATTATTGGGAATGTATATGTAAAAACTTTTTATTATAAAATGAGGATTGGCTGTAATTGGTAAAGACAGATTTCTTGAGAAAGTCAGCACACAAAAGATTAAATTAATGACTTATAATTCAATTAAATCTGCGATCGATTTAACAGCGATTCGAAAACCATGCACAAAATTTTAAAATTAAGTCTGAAAATTTTAAATATTACACTTATTAATTTAAACATAAAATATTAAATTCTTAAAACTAAATATTAATCAAACAGTATAAACAATACTATACAATTAAGGGCAAATAAGATGCAATTTAATTTTATTCTAATGTTATATAATGGCTAAATTATGCTAACACCTCCCTTTATAGCTCTAATAATGCCCCAATGGCAAAAAGACCTCAGTGTCTTTATATAATATCGGTAATAGCTGATGCCACAGGAAAAATAAAATCTTTAAGGGGTCCGGCTCGTCCATAGGAGCCCATATTAAATTACGTAAGTTTATGTACCTTTTTCTCAGAAACTACTTATTTCTCAAGAATAAAATCTTTACTGTAGGTTATGTGTACTATCAATAACACTTCAATGAATGGTTTTGTATATTTTTGTTAAAAATTAAATTAATCATGAATTTTTTAAAAATTGTCCAATTTTTCCCCTAAAATTGAGTTTAAAATGCCTTATCTAAAAGGGTTTGCTAGATATATCTAATTCCCTCCGTTAAAAGGTGTAAACATGTTAAAGGTCTGCTCACTGAAAATTTAAGGATTATATAATAAGTAGTTTTTGAGAAACAGGTACATAAAGTGAAAAATATTACATTTTGAGAAAATAGGCTTTAAAGTAAAAATCTGTAATTTTTTGATCGTTTACTTTTCTTAGAATTTTTCAAAAATATATGAAGCATTTTTTTTACTCTCTGCTTATACAAAAGACTCTTCTAATGTTCTTTTTTTCATTATTTTTAACAATTGTACCTTTTTGGAAGGATCTTAATATGCTTCCGTTGGGCTACACGAGTCCTACGTGCATCTAGTTTTTTTGAAGCATAACACACAGTTATAACTTCAATATCATAATGTTTTAAGATCATTAATTTTGCTGTATGATTCATATTGAACAGAACAATAGCCATATTTACCCCTAATTTTACAGTGTTTAATTCCACAAATGTCGATCTTGGAATCACTGACCATATGATGTTATTAACTGACTCATTTGCGCTCTGAGTCTTTCTATGTAAAGATTTTCTAATAACCCACATACTTTTGGATAAGCTCCATTGCGTCAAATTCTACCGCTTGAACAACATATGGATTTGTGCTCATCAGAAACTTTTGCAAGGGGAAGCATAGGTGCAGCTAGCAGAGCTCATTTGATGTGCATCAAGGTGTAGCTTCATTTAAAAAATAAATAAAAATACTTCTAACTATCGTATTTCCTCATAGCATATATCATTTTAAGCAGACATATTTGAACTTTAAAAAACATAAAAAAGTTAAAATCGATAATTTTTTTAAAATTTCATGTGTTGGACCACCTTAAGAGGAAAAAAAATAACTATTTTCATTTATCTCGTTGATTTGTCTCGGCTTCGAGTAAATGCAAATTTTAATAACTTGTCTGAAAAAGCTAAAATAAATTTCAACTAAAGAATTTACGAAAATTAGATATTATTCCCAAATTCAAACTATCGTATCCCAACTAAATTTGCATAATGGTGCAATGGTGACTTGCGTACTTATTATATACGTATTAAAAAATACATTTCCTTTCAGCTATTTACATCTTTGTGTAAACTTCTAAGGAATGAATGTGGATTCATATTTAATTATTTCATTTAATCACAGATGTCTAACATTTCAACTTTTTATTTAATAATTATAAAATTTTATCAATTCTTTAATTTTTGATTTTTACACTTTCCCTTCTTTTAATTTTAAAAAAGTTTTATGTGATGTTTTTGTATTTTCAAGTATTATCTGTTGCGGAATACGTTAAAGAGAACATTTTTAATCAATTTTATAAGTATATTCAGTGCTGTAATTTATGTTAGTTCTTTCCAATGGGATAAAAAATTTCTTTCTGATATTCTTCAAATGTGGAGATTTAAATTCCTTACAAATTATTATTTTAGTACTTTTAAATTTTTACATTATTTATAACAATATTTTCTCTTTTATTTTTTAGTCCAGTAATATAGGTAAATAAATGGAAAAATTGTCACCTTAGAATTTTGCTTAGTCCTGCAATCTTAGCTTTAATTTTAAGAGTTTGCCAATGCCTATACTATTTTGTCCGAAAGTGTTTTACTATTTTCTCATTTAGTAATTTACATTATGTCACATTTCTCCCCAATTTTTTGTTTTGGTGAAAGTTTTTAAATATTTTTTATATAGTTTCCTTTACAGCCCGTATATTTAAAATTACAAATATGCTTTAATTTTGCTTCTACGATAATTAGAAGCAAAGTTATAGTATAATTAGAAGACCGAAACGGGGCTTTTAAAACCATTCAAATACTTTTTGAAAGACAAAAATGCAACAAAATGGGATACAGGCATAGATCTTGAATATATACGTTATATACAAAGAAAAGGTTGGAAATTAAAAAAATAGCATGAAAAGAGATCCAATGGAAAGGATAACCAATAAAGAAAAATTTATAAATTTATCAATAAACTCTACAGAACTATTATGGGATTCTACCGTAGCAATGCTAGATGTGTCGAAAAGATACAATCTACGATAATAGCTGTTTTCTTTCACTTCTGCTAAAGCAATCAAAACTCCATGCATGGAAGATTCCTGCAGGGAAAGACAGCTGTGTAGAAATAAGCAAGCTTTATGTAATGGAAAGGAATATTTGGAAAAATCACCTGACTTCCTAGTTCTATCATTAAGGTAATATAGTTCTCTTAGTTCTCTGTGATAGAGTTGCTAAAAATATCTCTGCATGGCCTGATGCAGAAATGAGATGTAAGTTTCAACGATGTCTTGAGGATTATTTTAATTAAAGAAACACTTATCCGCCAGAAAATTTTGTTTTAATTGCACATATTGCAGTTTTATTGTTTAATGTAAGATATCTAGGATTTTTTTAATTATTTAAAAACATTGATTAATGGGAATAGATTAAAATTCGAAACATCAATCGTGAACTTCTACAAAACTTTCCAGAAAAAAGCAAAAAATTAGAAAAAAAAAGTCAAAATTAGTTACAAATTAAGGTAAAAATTGACTTGAGCTCTAAATATGGTGAGTTTTAAAAATGTACAATTGGTAGAAAATTTTCCATGTTGTGTTAAAATCTTTTAACGTGTTTTCCGAGAAATTATGTTTTTCAATATTTTGCCTTAAAATAAACTTCACGACAAAAATTCTTTTTTCAGAATATTGAATTTAAATTTTCAAAAAAACTTGTTCAGTTCTATTTATTTTATATATCTATGTATTTTATTGCCTTTTTTGTAAAAAGATAGTTCCAGTTATGGTTGTTTTTAAAAAAGACGGAGTTTTGCATGAAGTTTAGAATATTTCACAAACATTTAAAAGTATTGATAAATTCTTAGCTTAAAAAAGGATGTTATTTACGTAATGCATAAATATTATTGAAATATAATTATTAAATTTTTGAGTAAAAAGTCTGCAGTAACTGCAATTTTTCACTAAAATTACAACATTTCCAAAGTTAGCTATCATTTTGTAGATATTATATTTGAATTCATAACTGTATGCCCTACTTTAATTAAATTACATATTTAGTTGAAAATTCATGGATTTAAAAATGCTCTAAAGTAGCATTTAATTTAACTTTGATTAACCCTTAGTTTAAATTTATAGTGCTTTTGTACATTATACTTTATATATTATATATATATATATACACGAATCTCTCTTCTCATAGAAACAATTAATAAAATGATTTATTCTACAAATATTCAAAAATGCGTGTGTAAACCTATAACAATTATTTACCATTTTCATTTTTTCTTTTTATTTTTAGTGTCACTGGATGCCAGACCAATAGTAATTCCAATACTGTTCATGTGTACTCTGCTTTCCAGTTCTGGCCTTTGCTGTTATTTGCGCACTCAAGATATAGAGCTATAAGACTAAGGCAAAAAGACCGACTTAAAAGAGTACAATCTGGGTAATTATGGAGAGCATTTTTTGTTTCATTGTGTCAAAAGATAATTTTAACTATCGGTTTCTTTATAATTTAAACAAATTTTTCAGTTCTGTGATATTCTTAAAACATTTGACTAAGTCAAACATATTAAATATTGATTACATTAAAATATAATAAGGAATATAACTATACAAAACATTCCTTTTGTTTAATGAGTGATAATTGTCCCTTTATTGTTTAATTTCAGTCAATTTGTACTTTTTAATGTGAAATTTCTTACTTTTTAAAATAAATTCTAATTTTTATTTAATCAAAAGCAAATATATTTATCAAACTTTAAGTTCATAGCAGATTTCTTTTAAGTAAAAGAGGACTTGAAGTTACTGAAATCTTGCTACATAAACAAAAGTGTTAAGCTTACACAACAACAAAATTATAAATCCTATAAATTTAAATATTTTGCTAATACTAAACACATTTAAAACTGTTAAAGATTCTGAAATGAAATATCTCTTTTATAAAAATTCTTCTGAACAATAGAAAACATGATAATTGTAAAAGTATTCTGTATTCACGTGTGAATGTAGCAAAGAAATTTTCATTTAAGTACTCTAGAATAATAATTGTAAAAGCATTCTGTATTCACGTGTGAATGTTGCTATGAAAATTTTCATTTAACTATTTTAGAATTATAGTAACACACCATATGTAATTATGTATTAATGGTCTTAATATTACACTGTAAAAAATTAATAGCACTTTAAAAAAATTTATTTTATTCGAAATTTTCAATAAATATTAATTAATACACTAAAAATATATTTCTGTAGATTGATTAGTTTCAACATATTTTTTATCTATTTTTCGTAATTACGTTTACTCATCGTTTTCAAAACCAATAAAATTTTGTAAATCATCATATTTTTTAACCACGTTCGTTAAATAATTAAATCATTTTGGTAGAAAATATGCAACACATATTTATTCATATTTAAAGTAAGAATTAACAATCTACAAATAAATATTTTGGGAAAAATTCAGAACATTTAGGAAAAATGGTTAAGTAAACATATTAAAATTCAATAAAAGAATTCTTACAAGCATTTGTGGTTGATATCAAACGGTAAAAACAGCATTATAAAAAATGTACTATCATTTTAAATATTCTAACCATATACACTTACGAAAATTTTCTCGTTGATAGTATCACTTATTTATAAATTTATTTAACTAAAATTAAACTAAAGCTCGTTTTTACATTTTCAAGAATATTATTATTTCATTACGAAAGATTGATATAAAATGCTATTATTTTTGCTTGACGCATTCTGGCTTTCATAATTATTTCATAGGCTGAAAATTCAGTTAAAGAAATAAATTTCCTCTTAGAAATAAGAAAAAAAAATTAATTTTGTTAATCAAGATATTTCAAGATGTTTTAATACAAATTAAAATAAAATTTTAATTTATTATAAAAAAATGATAAAGCTGTTTATTCTTTCAAGAGAAATATTGTTATACATAAATTTATATAAGACACAAGTCAGACGATGTGTCCAAACAATTAAATTTTTTCAAATATTAATATTAAAGTCACATCGTTGGTCATAAGCCCAAAACTGAAGAGTACGAATGCCCTGTTTTACCTTATCTGGGCTGAAGAAACATATAGACATGCATAAAATTAATGTGCGTTTTGTATTTCTCTATCCATATTTTACATTTCACAATATTTATATCTGTCACAAGTCTTAAGATTTAAACAAGAAACTAAATTTGAATTGTGTTTTAAAATGTTTACATTACTTTTTAATATTTTTAGCTTCTTTTTTACTTCTTCAGAAACTCCCAATTCAAAAAGTTGGAATCATTCCATAGAATATTTTATTCCTTAAAAATTATACTAAATAGCAATTATAAGTAAAATAAATATTCCCATTTCAAGGTAAAAGATTTCTTGTATTTGTTTAAATGCAGTATATTCCCTTTATTTTTTATATCTGAAAAAACAAAAATAATAAATAATAACTCATCTTGTTCTTTATTTTACTTTGTAATGATTGTGAGATATTGTGCCCTTCAGCCAAACAAAAACCTAAGTAAAATCAATTCTAAAAAATTGATGGTAAGCCTAGGAATAATATCATATATATATTTCAGATATGCGGACTTATAAAAGTTACGAGTTAATAAAAACACTAGTTATTCTTACGTATTTTCTAATACTTTTTATCTGTAAATACTTTTTCTTGGAATATGTTTCATAAGAAATGCAAACAAACTTTTAAATTTATATATTAAACTTTAACCGAATTTTTGAAGGAAATAATGTTTTTAATTTTTTCTTACCTTGTAAATTCAATCTTAATCTTTTCAAAGTTACATACAATCGTATTGATATAAAGAAAAGAAACAAGTTTTACAAACATATTTTTTCTGACATCGGCTATTTTTAAATTATTGCATAAAAATTTATTTTCAATATAAAAGTATATCAGGAGCTGGTCAAAACAAGATGTAATTAATATAATTGACTTAACATTCATTAATGCATTCAAGTTCTTTGAAATTTTTTCATTCTTATCAGTATATAAAAATATCATTAACATTTTGAAAAGTACGTCAAAATATATTTAATATGTAATAAAAATATCGACATTGAAAAATGTATAAATTATACATCTAATTGATTATAATTTAATCCTAGTTATACGAGACAAATTAATAATTATTCACATTAAGATAAATAAAAATATATTTTACAGAACTATACTTTATATTCTCTGAATAAATATTTTTTTCCAATTACATTCTTACTCAAATTGCATTAAATGAGAGTATTTGACTGACTGAACATGAATTAATTTGCCTTTATGATATGTATCATTTTAAATTAAACATATTTAAATACCATTTTCGACTGCTAAAATTGAATAAATTTTTGTAAATATTATTATAAATTGTTTAGTCCATAAAACAATAAAATAATATTATGTTTTATTACTAATATTTTTGAAGATAATTACTTTAATAAGAATTCCATCTTTTAAATTATATTTAACAGATTTAAACTAAAGAAGGTCAACCAGTCGCAAAATATGGAGTACTAAAGCATCTATATAGGACCACATACGTATTTTTGCCTTAAAAAGATTACTGGAATTCTATTTTTTTCTTCTAGATGTCGTTCTGTGACTCTGGAAATTCCAGCTCGAGATAAATCTTCTTTTTATTCAAAAGACTCTTCTTCCGATCCCAGCCTCAAGGGGATTGGAGAGATCTCTCAAGCAGTTCCAGAGAGCCCCCCTCTACTACTGGCCCCCAGTACCTCTGGGACAAGTAGCAGGAGAAGTTCAAAAAGCAATCAGCACGTCAAGTTCATGACCACCACTGCCGTGTTCCACGGACGGACCATTACCGGACTCAACGGCCGGTTCAAGTCGACCGGCAAATCGCAAAAGATATTCTGGGATGAACATTCTTCTCATGTAGAGTGCGCCCAAGAACTCGAGAAAGAGTTGAGTTTAGCGCTTAATAGCTAGCCTTTGGAGAACTTAGGACCATTCACTAAAAGAAAATCCATCGATAAACGAGTGCAAAGATGTGATTGACGTAATAATGCAATTGAAAAGAAGGTGAATTAAATGTGGATGGTAATCTTGTTTGTAGAAAAAGAATCGCATTCAACGAATACCTGATATTCTGTCAACTGTTCGAAATTAGTGTTTCAATAGGAAGGTGATATCGAAAGAAAAAGTTGTGACTGATTTAATAATGCTTCAGAATAAAGAGAATTTAGGGAGAATTTCATATACAATACATTTGCAACGAAATTCGATTTTAGTGTTTGTTTTCGGATATATAGACGCATTTCAACTGATACAGATATTCGTCACAGAACATTATAATAAAAAGCTCAGAATGTTTCTACTCTATTATGTTGTCACGTTTAAAGCTAAGGATTAGAGAAAGAGTTGAAATTTAAAAGTTTATTTGTGAATTTTGGACAGAAATGTACAAAATTGAATGTTAATTAAGGAGTTTAATATATTTCTGTATAATGTCTTTTTAAAAATAATCACCCACACAAATGTCGTATCAATATATCTTTCTTTTAAATGATAGTGTCTTTATCATGAATATTTTTTGTAAATAAATTAGAAAACAGTATTTAACACACAAATTTTGAATTCAATAGCTTAAATAAACAACTTTTTATTTAGTATATATTATGATACTAATTATATTATTATATTATTTTGTAAAACAGTAATTTTACTCATTTAATTATTTAAAGTAAAAATAATCGAAAGCTATTCATAATATATAAATTTTAATTTAATATATATATATTAAAAAGTTAAGACAAAATTATTTACCAATTACCAATTTCGGCTAACTCTAACATGTTCAGAAATTAAAATTTCAAATAATTCTTTTCATTGCTAATTGAAAGAAATAATTCATTACTTTCTAATAAAACTTAATATGAATTTTAAAATTTTATTCTAATTGAACTAAGCTATGTTTGTTTTTCAGATATCTAGTAATGCATTTGCCTTTTACTGTCCTTGCATTCAATTAATATTATGTAAGGAAAATATTTGTATATATATAAAAATCTCTGCCAGGATACAATGAATCTTTTGTTATGATTTAATATATTGAAAGAAAGAAATTATAGGATTCAGAAAATCTTTTTAATTTATTAACAAACTTAATTTAATAATTTCAATGATATTTAAAATCTTGCATTCACTGTTGCATTTGTTTAAAATAGGAAATGCATACTTTTAAAAAAATATCAGGAATATAACATTCAATGTTTAGTATAAATGATGTGAGTATAAATTAATACAGAGACAACTAAAATCTAAATTACTTCAGTATTCATATTTTGCATTTGCTTAACTTCTTTGATAAATGCGATTAAATTCGCAGGGATGTTTAGTTTTGTGGACATTTCATTGTTTAATTGAAAGACATAATAATTTTGACGCTGGAAAGTTTGACTACATGTGTGTAAAGCTTGATGCATGACTATTCACTTCATATAAATACATACTCTCATTCTAAAAAATAAGTAAATAAGTGCTTTTAAATACATAAATTACTTAAATAGATAAATAATAAAATGATCGTATTTTTTAATATCTTAAATTGATTCCTTGACATTCAAAAGGACAGTCTTGTTTATACTAAACTATTTAAATGAGTGGTAATTAGATTTTCTAGCAAATTTTCAATAGCTCAAACGGAAGCTTAGAATTCCTATGTGAAAATTCAGGAACATTCTGGAACGAAATAAAAACTTTTTATCCATTTTGGTTTTCAACATGATAACGAATTTTTAGAAAAAGTAAAGAAAGCAGAAATTTCGTACTTTCATACACACATAATGCTATTGTATTTCTAGAACATTTCTAAATCATCCCAAAAATATGTATTAAAATAAATTTATTAAATATGTATTAAAAGGAATGAATAGAATTAGACATGATTGTGCTTTAAAATCATAAATGGAAATTAAATTAGTCCCAAATATCAGATATTATTGCTGAGTAAGAGCTGTTACGTATATCGATATTATTTATAAATTAACAAATAAAAAGTTATTATTATATTAGTCTAATTACAAATAAATATCACTTGATAAATTTCTATGAAATTGAATAAAGAGTTACAAGTGATTTCAACTGCCACCCCTTTTTAAAACATTTGGAAACTTAACTATAATGATATTTAGTTTTTAAATGTAAAAATATGATCATGTATAGAAATGAGTCAAAACTTTATCAGATTAGATTATTTCATTCCATATATGTTTTAATGAAGTGAAGAGAAAACTATAAATTCCTTATGATTAGACACTATTATTAATATAGGATCAAAACCAAGTAAAAATGTTATTATTTAAATGTTATTAATTATCATTATTGTTATCAGCATTATTACGAAGGCGTGGTAAAAAGTTGGAATAAAATGCTATTAACTTGATATTTCAATGTTATGTATTATGTTCTCTGCACTTGTATATTTCTATATAGATATTAATTTTCACATTTGTATAGTACGCACTAATGTATGTATTCTTATTAATATTTTACATACATTTCACTGTAACTGTAATTAATGGCATTTTTCTTTTAAATTACATTATTTCTTGGATAGGGAGGGAATAAATTTTCTGAAATAGATTGAACTCAGAAAAGATGCAAAAAGGATTTGAAAAATATTCTGAACTAATTTTAAATATTATTGATTTTATACAATAGTATAAAAATGAACCTTGATTCATGCTAATTTATATCTGAAATAGACCTAAATGATACGAATTCGAAATATTTAAAACACGAGTAAGATGAATACTAATGAATTTTTAATAAGTAAAATTTGATTCGCATTAGTGTCACACTCTAAATCAACGTGAGAACTATTTGCAATGCATTTTCCAAATACTGGTGGATAAATAAGTAGCATATTAATAGTGATCAATATTGATATGAAAATTTTATAGTAATATCTTCAATAGTGATATGAAAATTAAACACACTTACTTCAGAATAACAAAATTTTCGAACCATACATTTTACTAAGCATCTTATGCAAACATGAAACTTTTAGTTAAAAAAAATAATAAGTTGTTGATTTTCTAATTTTTTTTTAAATTAAAATTCTCAAAGCTACGACAGGCGTACATCTAGCCCTTAGCAGCGATGAATTTCGAGGGCCCCAATCTGACACCGTAAGACAGATGGCATTAGTAGCAACAACAACAGTAACAAGCATAAATCATTCAAAATTTTATAGAATCCAAAAAAAATAATTAAGTAAGTAGGTATATTTACTAAAATAGTAGAGTCCCAAAAACTCGTCTTAATGTGGACCGAAGGGTGGGCAAGTTTGTGAAAAAGTCAAGATATCGAGAATAAGATTAAAAAAAGAATGAGTTTTTCTCCTCAGAAAATATTGTACTACCCTTGTATGCATTGTCTGCTTGAAAATATAACAGAAAATAAACTGCACAAATATCCTTAAACACAGGAAAAGTACGTACTTTATAAAGACAGAGTATTTACTACATGAAAATGAAAATTAATGAATACATAGTATATAGTAAATGACGCGATCAGAAACACCTCAGAAAAATACTCCATAAAGGCATAAAACTTTCAAAGAAAACTAAGCTGACTCTGCAAAAACTGGTTACTAGAGTTTTTTCGACCTGCAAGTGTGTGGCCGAGTTTTCGGGACTCTACTTTATGTTCAAATTAAAGTGTCCACTTCTAATTTATCGAAAAATATTTTTAAATTTTTGCTTGATATTGAAAAACCTGAAAATTAGAATGAATGTAAAATATAAATGAATTACCTATAATTCACCATAAATTTGTTTGAAATCTTCCAAAGTTCTCTAAATATCTTACTGACAAATTTTCTTTATCCTCCTAATAATTCCTTAAATTTTGAATAAATGGTTATATTTTATACATATATGCTTGAACTTCTGTATTAATTTTAATTAAATTTAAATATTTTCGGAACAAAATACGCATATATAATGTACAACCAAAATTATAAATCAATTTCAAAAAACAATTTTCTTATTTCAGAAGACATAAGATAACAATGCATATAACTTGCATATGCATATAACAATGCATATAATTTGCATATGCATATAACGATGCATATAATTTGCATATGCATATAATAATGCATATAATTTGCATATGCATATAACAATGCATATAATTTCATGTGTTGTTATATGCATATATTTGTTTTTCTATATGTTTCGAAAAAGTATTGTTTTTTATGGCTCATAGTGACACTAATAGATTTTAACTATTTGGTTTTTTCGGTGAACAAAAAGCTATGTTTGCAAATAATAATGGAGTGACCAAAACACAAGGACCAAACAATATATTCTATTTTTAATGTTTATTTACAGTATTGAATAATGCATGTAATAATTGCTGCATATCTTAGGATTTCTCATACTTCAAATGTTTGTATTACATATCTTTGCTTACTTTCTTGATGTTTCTTAGTTTTAATATATATATATATGTATGTATATTTGTATTTAGTTTTTATGTTTCATTTAAAAATATCAGCTCATTATTGTTGTAGAATGTGTGTCTTATGTATATAACGTGATTTTCAATGTGCTGTGTCAAATGAATGTGTAAAATGCTGCATCGAATATTATTTAGAAACATGTTTTTCTATAAAATTTTATTGACTCAAGCTTTATGAAATTTCTTTTCACATCATACTGATTTATTTATAGAATTTTTTTAACACATTTCATTAATTTTCCATTGATAATTCTGACGAATCAAAGTACAGAGATGAAACACTAAAATGAAGCAACTCATATAAAAACAAAACTAAATAAGGATTTGCGACATTAATGAGACTTTTATTTAAAAATGAAAAAAGGTTACATTTATCATGAGCATTGTCTCTGTACTATTTATCTGAATTAATAAAATAGTATTTTAATAATTTGACGTTAATTTTAAATCCATCCCTGGAACATATTATGTGATAAAGAAACACACAAAAAAAATCAATTCAATAATTACACAAGAAATTAGATATTCATCATCGCATCATTTAAGACAGCATTTTTTACTATTATGCTAAAAAATACATTAAGGCAATCGCTAAAAATAGTTTATAAACCTTTTCCAAAAAATATGAAAAAGAAAAATACAACTTAAAGTTAATGAAATGGCAAAAAAGAATATCAATGGTGTTTCACTGGAAAATTTTTAACGTCAAAAGTCATCTCTATACAGTAGATTCCGAAAATATATAATTGTTTTTGTCCCTATGGTGTATAATTATGTCACATTTAAAAAATCGATGAAATTTTAAAATTTCTCTTTTTTTTCTGTCTTTACACATTTTAATAAGGTTTCTTACGATTAAGAAAGTCGTTTTCCTGAAGTTCAAGTTCTTACCTTATGGATAATATTAAGGAAAATGGGACATCTGCTTCAAGGAAAAATGAACTTTTTTCACACCAAATTTAAATGGTTCTCACTTATTTAAATTAAAAGGACGGAAGTAAAATTTTTACGTTGAATTATCTGAATTATCGTTGAATTATTTATGTACCTGTCAATGTAAAAAAATTACATTTTAAATTACAAATAAATCTGTATGAGCAATAAATAATCAATAGCTATTTTTTTGTGGCATATTCTTACCTTACGGTACACTTTGCATAAAATCCACTGCATATATAGCTATAAAATTTAGCAGAGTTTTGACAAACGTAGCAATCCATAAAATAAAAAAAAATGAAATTTTAAAAAATTAATTTATAAAAATTTTTAAAATTTTGAATTTAGTAATTTAAATTTCCCTTAAATTTTACATAGAAACTGTGCTATATCTAAAATTTGTGAATTCACTTTGTTGAAAATTTGTGGATCTTGTAATATGCAAAATATAAGCATCATAGATAAAGTAAATTTTGAGAAAAGTGTACCGGAATCACCAAAAAACGCATTTTGAGAAAATTGCAAATAAAGATATTTTCATCTATGATTCGTAAAAAAATATTTTTCTAATACAATATAAAGCCCTACCATAATTAATTGGATTAATTTGCATCACTTCTCAGTTTTTAAATTGTAAGTTTAAAAGTCTAGAGTATTTAAAAGTCTTTTTAATTACTCTTTTCCTACTTCATCATGTGTTATCGAAGAGATTTACACCTTCTTCCATTTAAAATACCGAATTTTTTGTCTATAAGTTTTAGTATTTTTACTTCACTTTGAATACCATCGCTACAGGATATTACAGAATTCTTCTTATACATATTTTTATATTCAAAATACACAAAGAAATTGTTTTTAATGAATTTAAAAAATTAATTTTGTCTAATTTAAATGGAATTATGTTTTTAAAAATTATAACAAAATAATCTTTGTTTTTATACTCATACATATGAATATTTATTTATTTTAAAGTAAAGCCAACAATTATGAACATGTAGAGTAATTCATGAGTATTCAGATGTTAACAATAAGCAGTTAGAAAAAACGAAATGTCTATTTTACAAAAGCTGTGTATTTAATTTAGAATAATCCTTAAGATCCACTTTGTACTATATCCACAAGATTTATAATTTAAAAACTACACTGAGTATTTATAGTTGCAAAACTAGACATAATTAACATTTCAAAATTTAATTTAAAATTTTGCAACTAATTATTTAAATTTTCCATAAATTTTGCATAAAAAATTTAGAATTTTCAATAAATTTGAACATGTAATACAGAAAAATTACAAAATTACATTCTTTGTATGGAAAAATTAGTTTTTTTACAATACATATTATATACAAAACGTATTTTAAAGAAAGTGGATATGAATTATTGTTACATCACATTTTTTTACAATTTTAAAATTCAATTCTCCAGCGTTCTAGTAATCGAATCCTCATATATATTCAATATAAATCATTCTCTATAGATGCAGCAAAGTGCCCTCTATTTTTTTAAAAGTAAAATAAAAAAATACACAAAATTTGAAACCTTTTCACGTCTCAAGTTACCCTAAACAAGGTGAAATATATCTTACCTTAATGTTATACCACTGAAAATGTGTAATAATAATGGTATGAAAAGAGTGACATAATACATAATATTTTATTCAACAAATATCTACAAATAAATTTTGAATAGCAAAGCTTTTTCATTCATTGCTTATAAGAACTTAAAGCTTTTTTTTTTAACTTTTGGACCAAAATAATTAATTTTAATTTAATTAAAAAAATCATGGTTTTGTATCATATAATAAGAAAATCTTTAAAGTGAGCAGTAAAATCACAAAAAAGCACTGCTATCGTTTGCAAAATTTTACTACATCGTTTTCTTATTTCGAAATAAATATCGCATTCTTTAATTTTTATTTTGAATAATTTGGAACGTTTTATACCACTTGAAACGTTATTCTTGTTTATATAGTTGCTGTTTTGAGCATCATTTTTTTAATTAATTTCACTACTGGAATTAACTGAAAGAATGGAAGATAAATATTGTGTTGCAATGTATTTTATAATCTAAATTAACTTCTGCATGGTCTTTTCTATTACAAAAAAAATGTGCAAAAATTATTTTTTAGAAGTTTAAAATCATATCAAAAAATGAGACGTAGCATGTTTGAAAATATTTTTACTTTAAAGCATGGAAAGTGAAAAACTTTCAAAAGTTTACACAACCATTACCTATAACAATAAAAAAGTATAAACATTTAAAATTGTTCAGAGTCAAACATTATTCAAATGAGCATATATTTAGCCACTTTAAAACAATGTTAAATCAGTACCGTATAATAATATTTAATTAATGTCGCATAATGCTTAGAGAGTGATAACTAAACGATCAAGCAGCGTGTACGTGTTCTGATTTCACTTAAGAACCATCATATAACAAAGCTGATGCACATTAAATGATTTAAGGCTCAAAAGTCGCATGTTGATGTAAAAGTTAGGAAAGAGAGGTGGCAACTCAGGTTCCCTCACTGTTACTTAATCATGATTCAATATTACACGGTTCGTTGCCCATAACTCCCGATCTGTCTCCAATTTCAACGCTAATTAAAATTCAGTAGCATAGAATTTAATAATATCTTAATATCCTTAATTTAATTCTTACTGCACTCGGTAAATTTTTTTGTTCCATTAATATAAATATTCTATTTAATCTGATTCTTATTTTTTTCCCGTAACCTAGTTTTGAAACTCAAGAAATAACTGGTGTTATATTTAAACATATCTAAATTTTGTGGAGTTTTTCAAAATCTTTTTCTTTTTTTTCTGTATTTTTCCCTAATTTAGTAAAAGTGATGGGGTAAAGAATTCAAACTCTATTTTTGTTTGTTGTTGTTTCTCTAATTCCGGTTTGTGTCCAATAAAACAAGCAACAATGCTCCGTTAACACTTTTTTTCTTATAAAATAATTCCTATTTGCATTTTTAAACCTAAAACTGAAATACTTTATCAGTTCGTGAAATTTGCTTAAACACTTCAAAGTTAAAGTAATATATATTTTTCAGACATTTTCCAGTACTATAATTCTTAATTATAGTTTCAATTATCGAATGCATATTTGAAGTGGATTTATTAAATAAAATGCATGTTTCTCTGAGTGTAATGTGAAAAGGGATCGAGGTATTTCTGAGTTTGAACCCATAAACTGTTTTGAATAGAAAATAAAGGTGTGTTAAAATTATATTACAATTCAAAATTTCGTTTTAAAAAACACTTTTTTCTCAGGACATTGTCATGTTATGTAGTCCATTTTATAATCAAGAAAATTCTTATAGTATCTTAGTGTTTATTAACTACATACATATATGAGTTTCTTCGGCTAACAATGGAAAAAAAAATAATAATACGTAATGGATCAAAGACTAAGAAATTTTAGAATTATTGTAATTTTCATTCCAATTTTGGAACTTATTTCCTATGATTAATTAGTATTTTTGAAGTTTTTTTTTATTTTAAATATACTTTAATGATTTGTTTTTTTCTAAATAAAGCGAATTAAGAACACTATATGAAGGGAAGCTAGAAAAACTTTTGAAAGCGTAAGCGCACAAACTTTTGAAAATTACGTATCCTTATTAATCTTATAAACTGAATTTTTGTATGTATTAAGTTTTTGAGAGAAAAATACTTGAAATTAAGATGTTATTCAGTAATGATAAATTCATAAAATCATTCCTATATTTTAATTGTTCTTGTTTCCCCCCCCCCTTTATATACATTTCCAAAATTTTGAAGGAAATTTTTTAAAATTTTTTCTTCAGAAAAAAACTAAAAAAAATTTTAAAAGGGGGTAATTTTTCAAAAACAAAAATTGGGGTAAAAAGGGAAAAATCGGGAAATTTAAAAAAAAAAATTGAAGAAGTTTTTAATCATATTGTTCATAACCAAAAAAAAGATTTCCCTTTAAAAGGGTATAAAAGCCCCCCCTTTTTAAATTTGTTAAGTCCCGTAAAAAACCCGTTTAAATTTTTAGGAAGTGAAATAAAGTTTTTTTTTTTAAATAAAAAAATAAAATCAGTTTAAAATTTGATGAAAAACCTGACATGTACTTTTTAAATTGGTTTATCCTGGATTTAAACGAGTTAAAGAGGCATCTTCAAAATGAAAACCATATTAATAAAAAAAATATTTCAAACAGTCATACCGTTTGAAAGAAAATTGAGTCCATTGGAACCTCAAATTTGAAGTAACTAATTTTCTGCATTGAGACTCATTCGAATGGATTCATTAGTTTAAATCCAACATTCCACTTCAAGAAAAACGGCATCATCTTTCTTTACTGAATTTTGATGATATATACCTACCGAGAAAAATAAGTTCACTTCGAATCATGTTTTAAAATTCATGACAATTTTTTGTGAAAAAAAGATTTCCATGTAGTTATTTTTGAAGATGAGGCATACGAAGAATAAAAGAAAAATCAAACTATCTAATGAATTTATGTATGTTTTCTTATGGACGACTACTACCGACGAGCACTAATGCTTCAAAATAATACTAAACATCTTGCTCATTTTATATTTTTGTCAAGTCTTTTACAAAAAAAAAAAACTCGAGATTCCACAATTTTTAAATCCTTTATGTATGTTAACAATATATTCTTTTTTTTTTTTTTTAATCTTAATTGGTGTTCTTTGGTATTTCTATGTCATTAAAAAAAGAGGCTCATTATAATACTTCTTTCAATATATATAGAAGGTATACGTTTGGAACACCTGCAACCTTGTTCTTCTAGTTATATGGAATAAAAATATATTATTTAATATAAAAACATGATATTAAAAAAACCCCATGGTTAATTTCCCTACATTTTAAAAAGGAACGTCAACAGTTTCACAGAATTGGTCAAGATGTGCAGCTTAAAGAGCAAAAAGAAAAAAATAAAATAAGGCGTTAACCCACCACTGAGAATGATACAAGATGCTATCCGACCTGATCATCAGAGCTCAAAGTTTCCCGATTTAGGAGGGACGAGGGGATATGGTTTATTTGGGCCGGTTTAAGGGGTTGGAAACACTAAAACAAGCATGAGAAAAATTTCCAAATGCGACGGGGAACCCCATTTAAAAAAGTAAGGGCCCGAGAGGCCCCTGAAAAAAAAGGGCTGTACTACAAGACGTAGAATTTCATCGACGTATATCCGCTTGGTAAATGTGATACGGATGACAATCAATAGTGTCCGGTTATCAAAAGAAAGGACACCTCATATCCCGATTCTAGTTTGACTGTGTGGTGGTCAACAGTAAGGTGAGTATCCCTCTGTTGCCCTGGATGTCTATAAACACATATCCGCTGGTCATCAGGATTCAAATTGAATGGCAGCTCATCGCTGAAAATATTTTTCCTTTCCCTGAATTTGGATTGGGTCCCGGGAAAAATTCGGGGAAACACTAAAAGGGCGTGTGACACGATTAAAAGTAGTCGGCACAATAACCTCCGTGACCTCAGCCCCGTTTTCTGAGTTTTCTATCGATGGTCATTGCGATCATTTTAATCCCAGTTGTACATTGAATCATGAATAAGGATCAATCAAGAATCGTGAATATTGGTTGCAGGAGCCTTTGTTCTCCCAGTCAATCAATTTCCGCCTTTTTGATGTTCTGTACGGCTTTGGTCCACCCATTCCTGCCAGTATTATCGAATGGAAAACCCTTCAACTAAGTGTTGAGGGATTCCGTGATTTGTTCACCTGTCTTCCTTTAGTCCAGTGCTTCTCAAAGTTGCAATACTCGCGACCCAATATTCAATCGTAATTTTCATTGCGCCCACCCCCATACTTTAACAATGTATTGAATTTAATAAAACTATACTTCGACGTTAAAAAAACTACGATAGGGCTTTAACTTTTGGGGCCCCCGTGTATATAAACATCTTGAAAAGCCAAAAAAAATTTATCTCCCCCAGACGTATATATACGTCTTTCCGGTTACGATCTTTTCTGTGCACTGCTACCCCGAAAAATTAATTCCGAGGATTTTGAAATGCAATACAAGGGCCTTGACAATGTTTACGAAGGATTTACTTTTTCCCAGATTATTTTTTATACTTCTTTATTCCTCCCCCCCTCCCCAATACATCATAAACTCTTGCCATTTGAAAGCGAATCGCGAAAATTTTGATCGGCAGTCAAAAGGGTTTAATTTTAAAACCATTCAAAAAAATTTTCAAGGTAAGTGTTTTTGTTTTAAATTTTATATATACCAAAAACCCTTGGGGGCACTGGTAATTTAAATTTGTTTTTTTAAATTGGGATTGTTAAAAATTTAATTTATAAAAAAACATTGTGTAGCACTGATATATTTATAAGTGTATTATATCAGTGTCAGCGTGTATTTTATTTTTTTATTATGTCAGAATGTATTTTGTTTGTTTACTTTCAGTAAATTAATAATTTTTAAATAATCTTTTGTTCTCGACTTTTCAATATGCTCGCACCCCCCTTGTAGAGTGATCACGCCCTCTAAGGGAGGAGCGCCCCACAGTTTGAGAAACGCTGCTTTAGTCAATAGTGCACTCACTTTCAAATCGTGACATTTGCTAATACTAATGTAAATCCGTCTGCGAGGCATTAATAAAGTCCATATGGGTTGATGAATCCACATTCACAGTGAAGTTATGCCTCAGAATTGTGGAATGTCAATTTTTTAATACATTATATGGATGTTCTGTTGCATTGCGTTGGAACTACAATCAGTCCGTCGTCGGCAGCCAGAAGTTAATCATTTGCATATTGTATCTGGGTTCATGTATAAGTAATTTCATCTCATTCAAACAATTCCTTCTTGGCCGGTCACATTTTGTGTAAAAGAGAGTAAAATATAATCCTTTTATTTAGTTTTCATGCATTAAATAAAGTATTGAAGCATAGCATCCTCGTAGTATCTCAAAGTATCTTCTTAGAAAAAAAAATTTGGTTAAAACAAAATTATCATGCAATTACGAAAATGGGATTTCTTGACTAATTGATATATTTAATGTTAACATTTTTTCACTTGTACAGTAAATATGAATATATACATGGTACCTAGTTACTTTTACCTAAACCAGCAAAGGGTTTTGCTCCGTTTGTGACAGTTAATAATAGCAAGGCAAAATGAAATCACGTTAGTGAAAAAAATCATTTTTGTAAAATTGGGGGTTTTCCCCCAGTCCGGTACCTAAGGTCAGTAGCGCACACAGAAATTTTTCAAAAGGGGGGGTCCCGGGGGCGAAAGTTCACCATTCTTGTATCATGCTAAATTTTGAGACAAAAAACGGGAAAAAATAATTTTTGAATACATAATTATAACATTAATTAATAAAAAAATTTATTAATAACAAATATTTAATTAAATTTTTTCGTACTATATACTTAGAATTATAATCAATCGGAAAAATCAAGGGCTTTTTGGGGGGATGTCGGACCCCCTTTTTCGCCACTGCCTAAGGTTATGATGAAGGACATCAACAAAGGTGTTTTTAAAATGAAGATGCTCTGAAAACAAAAAAATTCTCTATGATCATTATGCTTAGAAAAGAACAAGTAATGTACCATTTTGGAATCTTAACTAAATGGGCCAACTTTTGAGAAACTAGCCTGGGATTGTGTGTATAATGGTTTTCTTTTTATAGAGAGTCAAAGTAAGGTGACATATTTTCCTCAAACACATCGACTTACACAAACAACGTTAACTTTAATTAAACCAGCAAATTTGTTTTTCCAACTTGTGACTGCGATTAATAGAACAACTATGTAAAACGTGTGTGACGCTATTGAAAAAAACATCGTAAAATTGGGAAATTTGGGCTCACAGTAGCTAATGAAATTTGGAAATTTTAAAATTTTCCCATTTTTTAAAATAAATTTCCCTTTTTCTGACTTAACCAGGTGCAGGGTGGTCTTTTTATTATTTTTCCCGGAACAGGTATGACCTCACATTTCGCCTCGTACCCGCTTATCGTTAAGTTTCGGGACACCTTTTTATATATTTTTTATTATTATTATTCTTTTAAAACATCTGCAACATTTTACTGTATACAATGTTTCAAAGAATTTACCAGGTAAAACTATCATTATTCCACTGCGTTTCAGTTAATAAACTTATTTTTCAACATTGCATCTTTTCCTTTTTCGTCTCTTTCTTTATATAATAAGCAGTAACTTCTTTCTGAAGCAACTGAATAGCTCTATTGAAATTTAAAAAAGC